>OY856413.1:1097554696-1097724696 GCA_963693085.1 Alisma plantago-aquatica
AGTCAGGCTAGAATACTCTCGAGTGTACAGATCACACGAATACACTCAAGTATGTTTGCATATCAAGACTATTTTTTTTCAAAATGTAAACCATTGATCTTCACTGTCATACTATAACTAGGCTACATAAGAATTTTGAGCCCATTTGAATGAGTGTAAGTCACTCATCCGAGGGCAACAAAATCGACGCGCGAAACTAATTTGAAATGCATAATTTTTGCTGTCTTTATAACATGACCTACAAATGTCTAAATGTGCTCAAATTTTGTATATGAGCTATTCACAAGATGTTTAAGAAGATCAGCAAATTAGATTTTTGAAAAAAATATTGCATCATGAAAAACTACTTGAGTGTATTCTGCTCTGAATACACTCGAGTGTATTCTAGTCCGTCTCTCTCTCTCTCTCTCTCTCTCTCTTTATATATATATATATATATATATATATATATAAATATATATAACACATGTTTATATATGATAAGTATCTTTTGTAAGATAGATTTTGCTAAACACTTTTCAAATTATATTTGATCTATGCTATGTTTATTCACTCATTTTATTAAACTACAAGAACGATGTATGAGTAAATTTGAGTTATATGTACACATTTGATGTTTGACATATCAATAATACTCTACTATATAAATCTTGATTTTATAATTTTGATGTATATTTCTCATATAAATGTGTTTTAAAAATCATCTTAATCAGACATTTGTTGACCATTCATTTGATATAAAAACCATCTTAGACGGACAATAGATGTGTTTGCATGTAACCAAACCCAAACCTGACTCATCATATTGATTGAGATTTTCAAACATTATCCATACTTATTAGATCTACTTAACAATATGGATTTGGACACGGTCGGTAAAAATCCTAAATGATACTCCTCCAGATGTTCGTGCTACGGCATGTGTGTTCCCCATCCTAATGATTAATTTTTCCTTTTTTAGCTGCCATTTTTTTTTAATCATTTTTATATGCTCTACCGGAGAGGTCCGGTCACATCCGTGATGCAAGACCTTTTGTTGTTACTTCCTCCCCTTCAGGGGTTTCGAACCCCTGATCTGCTCTACAACGAAAAACAAATTTAACTCCTGATCTGCTCTACAACGAAAAGCAAGTTTTACCGATGAGTCAACTGGTTAAGTACAACTGCCACTTTTTGTGACGGGTTGATTTTTGGTCTCTCATTTGTTGTTGGTAAAAAAACAAGAGACACATAAACCACTATTTTTCCATGCATCAGCGACCATAGGTTTTAATGGTTCCAAGACGCAACTAATGTATAAACAATAATACAAAAAAAGATTAAATGAACAGCTTGGACATCACGAGCAACACGTTCAAATATCCGCTTGTACTAATACAATAATGACTTAATTAAGAAAACTCATTACTCAATATAAACCCTTGACATAATGATAGAAGAGGGTTTATAATGATTACTTTATTTATAAAACATTTTCTATGAGCTTGGACAATGCAAATACGAAGACTGGTGCTGTATAAGTTCAGATATAAATTCAGTATTTTATTATTAAGCTAATCTTAGTAGGAATGGGGGCGGGAGATTACCATTGTCGACTAACATGGTAACAAATGTTATCCATGTCAAATTTGATAATTTCTTGATCCAATGAAGTAAATGATCTCGTAGTCAAATATTTTTGGTACAATCCTCAATTTATATATAAAAAAAATCCTCAATTTATATGTAAATGCAAAAGCGAGATGGTCGCATCGCATAATGAAATACATATGTTCCCCCAAATTATGATTGACACACGATTTCATAATAATATTATATAATCTTTTTTCTATAGGTTTCAGTCTAGCAATCCTTCCTCCCGTATCTGCTCTTAGGTTAAAATGATCCAAGACAAATTAGTCATTGTATTGATAATAATAACATGTATTTATTACAATGTGCGAACAAGACCTTACATTCGTCAAATCTTGTCCACTGCAAGCACCAAAGAAGATAGTGTTGCTGCATTTGGGTTGGGCCTGTGACAGCGACGATGGTGGGGTGGGGTAGACTACCACTCGCATGGTAACAATGACAATCTCTGATGGCAATGATAACGAGTCGTACTGGCCAGATCTAACACGTTCATCAGGGAGCAATAGCCATGTGTCATGTCACATCCATGGAAGAGGCACTGAGGTAGCACGGCACAGGTGGCGTGTTGGGGGGCACAATGCGGTTGCATGGTGTTACATGTGGTGGTGCATATTTTTTATTGAAGTCCATTAGTATTATGATAAAATATACCTGAGATCGCATCTGTACATGAAATCAGTTTACATCATTGCATAGCGGAATTAGTGATAAGTCTTAATTATGCGTTTGAGGTGCAAGCGATACCAATAAGGGTGGAGCGTTGTAGCAACACAGGGGAGTAACGAGTCAGATATAAGTATGCCTATACGGCTATACGGTTACAACCACGGGTGGGACATTGGCGCCTTGTAGGTCCAGGAGGACATAGCACGCCCAACTGATTTTAGACACGCTAAGTTGATAGTTCATGCAATCAATGACTTTGCATGTCCTACTTAACAACTACATGAAAGTCAAAATTGATGTTAAACTTAAGTTTAAAATATTATTTTCTTATAATTTTTTCCTTAATTTAGTTTGGTATTATATTCACATTATCTTTGTCTAAGTCATATCTTCTTGTCCTACTGTTAATTTGTGATTAGCCTTATTTTTCATGTTATAAATAAAAGTACCAAGCATATATCATGGGTGTGCTGAAAAAGCTAAAAAAAGCCAACAAAAAGACAGAGACCGAGAGTAGATTATGAGATTCTATTGTGGGCGCAAGATTCTAAGAGAACAACAATCCTTGCAATTTTCTTGAAGCTACTTAATAGAATTTTGCGATATTCTTCTCTAATTTTATTCTCCCGCTGGTTATTTGCTTGACAGTTATTGGCTCTGTCGATAAGGGTCGTTGTTGTTCTTCTCATGCATGCTCGGGATGTATCTCATATAATGGATTTTCTTGGGCTTGAAGCTTTTGCAAATTATTTTAAGTGGTATTAGAATGAGATTGTTGCAAGACCATCAATGAGCATAGGTTTTGCATAAAGCACGGTGACATCGATGAGTACTTGAAAGTCATCATATTAAAAAGGTTTGATGACAAAAGTAATTTCAGTGTGTTACAGAGCATGGTGAAAGATGTCTTAGTACAACAACGACTAATCAAAGCGCTTGAAGGAGAGAAACTGGAAAAGATGTCTGATGGAGATTGAAGGATAATGGGACAAAATCTTTCAGTATTAGTCAAAGTCTTACAAGGTAAAGTATTTGTTGATAGATAAAGAATCATGAAGAAATTATGAATTTTTTTAGAAGAATTGTACATGGCAAAGTCATTGACAAACATATAGGTGCTAAAAAGACAATTATACAAGTCGATTATGAAAGAGGGTACAAATGATTGACCATGTCAACATCTTCAACAAGCTTCCCACACAACTGCTTAGCATGGAGGAGAAGATAAGTAAGAGTGACAAGTTTGTTCTCAGGGTTTCATCTCTACCACCATCAAAGGAGCAATTGGTGATGAATATTCTTATCAAGAAAACTACAATCAATTTCAACAAAGAAGTTGCATATCTGTTGGAGGCAGAATCTTTGAAGAAGTTGTCTGAGTCTTCTTCCTTAGGTGATCAAGCTTTGGTTGTTACATATCACATCAACAAAAGCAAGAGTCAAGGGAAATAGAAATCAAAAGGACAATATGAGACATGCATGCTATATATGTGATGAGGAGGGTCACATATTAAAGGATTGCCCAAAGTTAAAGGAACTAAAGGGTGGAGTTTTCTCGTTGACTAAGGATATTCAGATGCACTAGTTGTTATGGAATTAAGTACTTGTAATGATTGAATATTTGATTCAAGTTCTCGCTTCATCATATGTCCAGAGAGAAGAACATTTTATAAAGTATCTCTATGTCAAGCACATGGGACTACTTGTCTGGCAGATGAAAGATTCACTACTACATTTTTGGCCTGTAACGTCGCTGCCCATAGCGTCGTTTTTACTAAAATAACTGACCTAATAGACTATTTCATCGACTTTATAAAAAAAACCGATCTTACAGGTTTCCCGCGGCAAAAATTCATGTGAATTTGGCTTCGCGCCTCGATCTATAGTGACGGTTTTTCCAAATAACCGATGCTATAGGGTCAACAAAAAAACACAGGCACCGCTTTAGAACTATAGCGTCGGTTTTTTCAAATAACCGACCCTATAGACCCTGACCTCTAGGGTCGGTTTTTTCAAATAACCGACGTTAGAGATGGTCTCAAAAATTTCGGGCACCACTTAGTCTGTAGGGTCAGTTTTTTCAAATAACCGACTCTATAGACCCTGACCTCTAGGGTCGGTTTTTTAAAATAACCGACCTTAGAGATGGTCTCAAAAAATTCGGGCACCACTTAGTCTCTGTAGCGTCGGTTTTTTGAGATAACCGACCCTAGAGGTCGGGCTGATATTAGACCAAAGCCGAGCCATGTTGCATTGTGTTTCATTTCATTTTGTTCGTCTCCCCATTCCTGCTCCCACTCCCGAAGAGAAGCAAATCGCCGCCGCTTCCAAGGTCACATTCCCAACATCTCCACACCCGAAGAGAGGCAAATCAGCACCCCTTCTTGGACGACGACGCCCAACCGCCATTTTCTTCTTTGGACGGTGCTGACGCCTCCAGATCGACCACCATCTCTGACGCCATGCACTTTGGAGACAACACCCGTCCGCTTTCTTCCTTGAATGGTGACGATGTCTATGACATTGCAAGGGTCGCACACCTTCTTTCTCCAGTTCTTCTCCCGCACAAGCTCCCCCACCGTCCAATTCTTCTCAAGGTAGCACGGTTGTCTCTTCCGCCTCACTCCTCCATTTTCTTTTTACTGTCATGCAACTGACCAGGTAGCACGGACGACGCCTACGGTGTTGCAAGGGTCACACACCTTCTTTCTCCAGTTCTTCTCCTACACAAGCTCCCCCACCGTCCGGTTCTTCTCAAGGTAGCACAGTTGTCTCTTCCGCCTCACTCCATTTTCTTTTTACTGTCATACAACTGACCAGGTAGCACGACCGTGCTGGGCAGTACGACCGTGCTGGGAAGCACGGCCGTGCTGGCTGAGTTGTAGAAACTTCAAAAATTGTAAATTTTGCATTTGTGTTGTTGCAGGTGCTATTGACTTGTTGTTAACTTGCATATATTTCTTCTTCAGCCTACAAGTGAGGTATAATATTCTCACTCTCCCAATGTGCCATTTTTTTACTAGTAAATCAACCAATAATAAAAATATGTATTCTTTCATATCTATATTTTTTTATCAATCACATATGTAATCATTATATACATTCCAAAAATATGAGGGTAGACATTGTGTAGTCTCAGATTGACACTTTAGGATTTATAGATGAGATCATCGATGCATGATGTTTAACTTAATATATGTATACTTGTAGGTTCTAAAATGGCAAGTGACAAATGTCAAGGTAACTACTTTGACAACTGCTTAGTCTTATATGTATTAATTTTCAACTCTTATATGTCAACTTTTATATTTTTATCTCAACTCCTATTTATAGTAGTTTACTAACATTAAGTATAATTCATTATTTGTAGTGTCCTATACAAAATAATGACTGGGCTTGTGGCTAATGAAATATATGCAAGCTATTGTCAAACAAAGCACCATATGACATTCAGACTATAGATTAGGTAATAAAGAATAACATCATAAATTTTCAAGTGATTTTAGTCATTTTATAAAATATTAGCATGTGCATTTTCTATAACAGATCTTTACAACTCAGCCTTATACACTTGAGGACTTAAATGAATTTTGAAAAGAGTGGTCAGATGTTTTTCTAAATGAAGTCAATATAGCATTGGATTAAATATGTCAGCTCCATTTATGTATGTGATTTTAGTACTCCATTCATCTCAGACTTACAATCTATCATTTTGTAGATTATGATGTGAATATGTGTAACTCAACTGAATATATGAATCATTTTTGTTATTAATGTGTGGTTTGGAATGGTGACGGTTGAGCATCAATGCTCCCCTCTCTCATATCCTAGTTCTTCTTGTTCTTCTGTTATGTTTCTATTTCTGCCATGTAAGTACGGCCATGCCATGTAGCACGATCGTGTTGGCTTCTGGTAGCACGACTGTGTTGTGTAGAACGACCGTGTTGCTTCAGGTAGCACGACCGTTCTATGTAGCATGGCCATATTAGGATATGGTAGCACGACCGTGCCGCGTAGTACGGCCGTGTGTGGTTACAATCTGTAGACCTGTAGCATCGATTTTCTTAAAAAACCGACCTTAGAGGTTCACCCTAAGGTTGATTTTTTAAGAAAACTGATGCCACAGGTCTACAGATTGTAAAGCTCATCTATAGACCTATAGCATCAGTTTTCTTAAAAAAACCAACCTTAAAGGTTCACTCTAAGGTCGGTTTTTTTAAGAAAACCGATGCTACAGGTCTACAGATTGATCTTAATAACTGACCTTACAACCTTGGCCACAGTTTCTTCCTCATTTTTTACAGCCTATTGGGTCAGTTTTCTTTGGTTAAAAAAACTGACCCTATAGGTAAAATTCTATAGCGACGCCCACTTAGGAGTCAGTTAAAAAGTGACGCTACAGGCTTAAAAAAACCGACGCTATAGACCATTTCTGTACTAGTGATTCTATCAAATTTTTAGATAGAAACATTCAAGATGTATGACGGAGCACATTGCACATTGTCAGGGGTCTAATATATCTCCAGTCTCAAGAGAAATTAAATATCTAAAAGGACACTTGAATCCATTGGTTGTAAAATTTCAAAATAAGGTGGAGTCATGTAAATTACTTGCATAAGGTAAGTAATAATTAAGGGTACCTGGTCAAGTGGGGCATATCGATTGGTTGAAGATGTTCTAACCAAAAGAGGCATAGCTAAAGGGAGTTCTACCAACATTGGAGGCATAGATGAAGCATTGTCACGTAAGGCAGGGGTCATGAACCCGAATAGTACTACATGTGACCCACTCTCAATTATAGTCAAGTGTGAGGCTGCAAGTTTGGCTACAAATTTCAACAAACACATAAGTAAAGCTGATAATTGTTGGAAGAATGAAGACGTGGCAAGACCAACCATGTAGAACTATCAAGCGGGTGTGGCTTAGAAAAGGTACAAGCCTATGGCATGGAGGTCCAAAGGTCTGAAGGATGTGGTTCTTCCAACCACATATGGAGATAGTATATTTTATCAAACAGTACATCTTGAGGAGATCTCACATGATGCATTCGAACAACTATGCCCGAACACACACTCCAAATTGGCGTGCATGGTAGAGCACTTCTGGTCATGGAAGAAGCTTCTGAGGTGGAAGTATAGAAGAAGAAGGTGAGCAAAATTCTTGAAGAAGAAACACACTTCAAGGGATAAGATCTAAGGTAAACATTGTTGAGATAATATATCTTATCCTATTATAATAATGAATATTGTCTTAGCAATATAGGAAACTTCAAAGTGGCGATAGACTTGATTCTAAGATATCATTTTCTTATCTTTTTCTCTTTCCATTTTAGTTGGAAATTGTATTCTCATTATACTTTCCTAATAGAATAGTTGTATCCTCTTGTCACACTCCTAATATGGGGTTGGACGAATCTTTCAGATCTATAAATAAGAGTACCATACATATGTCATAGCTTTTCCAAAAAGGGGAAGCCAAAAAGATAGCTAAATAGGAGAGAGAGTGAGTGAGTGGGTTACATTATTCTATTGTGGGTGTAGGATTCTGAGAGAGAGAAAATCCTTGTAATATTCTTGAAGTTGATTTATATATTTTTGCGGTCTTCTTCACCAACTTTATTCTTTCGTTGGTTATTTTCTTGGTAGTTATTAGATCCTCGTGTCATTATTGTTCTTCCCGTGCATGCTCAAGTTGTATCTCGTATAACATGTATTCTTGGGATTGAATCTTCCACATATTATTTCATGAACATCACCATTGGGGATTGCAACTAAACATTTGTTTTTTTTGACATAGATGAAACCTCTAACAACATCAATTTTGACTTTGATAATCTCTTCCATCCACCAACTCTGATCTAAAATCTCTATTTTCCATCAACCTTTATTGTCTCTACGCCCTAAGCCCTTGGTTGCTCTCTCCTAAGCTCAGTGACAATAACCCTCCAATATTTTCAAAAAGCCCAATCCACAACCTATTCAATCCCCTTACCAAATAGAATCCTACCCCCTCCTTAGTTTGTGTCTGACCAAATAACACTAGCAATAAGAAATCCCTCGTCTGGGTGTAGAAATGGGATGACTCACCGTCTGAGAACTGCAATGGAACCAATTTGATACAAACCACCTCTTAAACTCCCAAACAAGATATCTCAAAAAATATCACATGCCCTACACCTCCACTGTAAGGAAAGGGACCCATAGGGGATCTACTCCTTACTCTTTTGAGGAATAAGTGTATCCAATATAAACACACTAACAAGTATGTTAGAATAGGCATTTTTTCATTTCTCAAGAGAATGGTATACAAACATAGTAGTAATATAATATACAACAACTATTTTCAATTCAAAAGATTATCTCCCACTAGGGCTTACATGAAAGTTACAAATTCAAGATCTAAGTAGAGGGGTGTCAAAGCTATTTCAAGTCTATCTCCTAAGAGTCAGCTCCACTAAGACAAGTCCAGGTTATCATGTAAAGTACTCCATGTCCTTCACCTAAGGAGTTGGAAGCATACCTCATAAGAGAAGACAAAATGGAAGTTGTCAGCATGACAATGCCAATATCAACATATAAGTAGGGATTGAAAAACATTAAGAAAAAAAAGCCAACAATTAAAAATTTAAGGCTTCCAAAAAAGATGGAAAGTGAACAACCTAATGGTATGTTAGAGAAAATAAAAAGTAGACAAAAGATGCACTTTCCATATATCAAAATACCAACATGTGCCACATAGGTACACTCAAATAGATTGGTACACATAACCCATCATCAACAACAATCAATCTGCATGAAAGTGAGATAAACATAACACTAGTGAAATATAAATAAATAATGGTGGTTAGGGCACATAACCAAAAAATTGATAGAGAATGGCACATAGTTGAACTCCCAAATATATGAAGGTCGACAACAAACCCGTGTATACTCCACATAATCTCCATCCCAAAACATAGCATGGGCACATAACCAAATACTGAATCAACAAGAATTCAATAATGTAGAGGGAAGTGAAAGAGTACTCATTGTACTGTTTCAATGAAACCTCCATCATAAAATGGATTTTACAAGACATCCACCATAGAAGTGGGTGAAACAGTTCATCTCCACAACAAAAGACGTCTTTAGAGTCCAATAAGAATATCCATCAATTTAAGAAGATTAGAAGATCGACATCAACTTATAATCACTCAAACGAGTTGACATTTAAAAAGAGAGACAAGTGTATATGGTCATATGTCCAAAGGACCAAGAGAGAGAAAACATGAGTAATTTTCTCAATATAAAAGTAAGGGGATGCAACATACATCAAAAGAGAGGAAAATAGATTAATTTCTCAATATGATTAAGGTTTTAACATACTCAAATCTGGGACTACAAACTAACCCTCCCTTTTCCTTGTTCCCTTTCTGATTAGGTTAGCATTAATTCCATTTTTCCTAAAATATGATTAGTTAAGAGTTATTCGAGTCAAGAATATATAATATTTCAACATATCACCTTTTTTACAAAGTCAAAGGCAAATTAATTACTCTAGTCTTCAATTGGAAATTAATTATATTAATTTACTCATTAATTATTTAAGGACCCTATCTTGATGGTATAGAATCCTCTTAATGCAAATGATGAAAGATATTCAAATAAAATGTAAATCAATGTATTGATGGACCAAGAAATGAATTAAATGAATGCTTAATACACAAACAATGAAATAAGATACAAAATGCTTTTATAAGAAAAAATGTATCTTAAATTTGAGTTCCTTACACTGTAATTAGCCTATAGGTCAAATTTCATGTCAATCTGATGTTATTTGACCCCTCAATTAAATCTAAGAGAGTAAGGAAGTGATTTTAATCAACTTTGTGTTTAATTGGTCAAAGAACTAAAGTCCCATTTATTTTTCCTAGTAATGTCTCCTCCCCGTGTTATAAATTTACCTACAGTCACTCCTTCTCTCGCGTGTCCACATCTTCTGTCCTCAAAATGAACCAATGGTCATCCTCTTTCTTCTCCATCTCTTCCTATTTACCCTCATGTAGTCTTCTCTATCCTACCCTAGCCACCAATGCTACTTTCTCACTATGCTTAGTAGTCAGCCACAAGAAGACTATCATTGCTATTCTTTTCCTCACTCTTCTCCTCTTCAATCCATTATGTTCCTCCCTTCTCTCTTTCCTCTCTTCTTCATGCAATCATGGTTCTGCACCCATGCATTGACTAACAAAAAAACTCTATAATAGCTCTACAAATTGAGATCGACACCCACCTTCAACCATGGAAGCATCACATGGCACATATGTCAGCATCTCCTTCACCTTTCCCACCAGAAGGAGCAACATGGAGCTGAACTTGTAGTTGTAGGGGCCACTAACAGTCATCACCAGACCATATACAATGACCACTAGCCATACAATTTCACCCTCCATTTGTAGACACCCTCCTCGACCATGTTCACCTACAACATCACCTAAAGACACCCTCCTCGACCATGTCCACCTACTCTCAACATAATTTATGGTCTTCCTCACCCTTGTTCTTCACCTTTGCTCCTCATCTACCTCAAGATCACCTTCTGTCACCCTACTCTTCTTATTTACTCATCCAACACTTCCTCTTCCTCCCATCTGAACCTGCTATGTGAAATTGGATGATCAACATTAAGGAAGGGAATTTATCTAAATATCATACAACATTCACAACAAGAGGGTTCTAAGGTCCTAATTCCATAATATGCTCACCAAAGGTTAGTCATTGTGATCAGACCTTTGATACACCAACAATAAGTATCATATACCTAAACTTGAATACCAGGATAAACAAACATGAATCTTAGTAGTAGAAGTAATATAATTAATACATAATCTAATAACTTATCAAATGAATAGCCGATTAACATTGTGAAATTATTATATACAAACATGAGTATATTAGTGTCAATAATATATTAACTCTGTATCTACTTATTTCGTATACTGAGCTAGTGGATGCCTATTAGATAAGGTTTTAGAGAATAACCTATATGTAGTAGAAAGTAGGGTGATAAAGATGATACCTAAAATACTAGATCAATTGACTTGGAACTCATTGTATACAATTAGTATATGCATGTTAGTAAGTATCAAGTTTTGGTAATTAAACATAAGCCCATTGAAGACATCCTAGATACCAGTGTAATCCTTGGTGGGAACCAAAAACCTTAGATACACATACATATACTTATAAAACTAGTGGTAATTAGAAATACAAATAAAATATAGGATGTATATCTAACTAAATGGTAAAAGAGAGAAAAACATATATAAGAATATACTTCTATAGTCATATATGTATATGACTTTGTGTTCCGATAAGATTGACACTAGATGATATGTTAGTTGGACTACATATGAAACTAAAATATTTTCATATTACTATATGGAGTATACTTGCAATCATATACATAATAAGACCTAAAATGATTATATAATAAATATACATATAAAGGTATGTTGTATTAACCCTAAATTTTCCTAGGAGTATCCAAATAAATAATATCAAAACTCATACCTCCCATTATTTATTAATACTTTTAAGATTTCAAAATCTCATATCTACAAGAGGAATCCAATAATGTGTTTAGATATAGTTTCATTCATGAATGGGTAATTGTGGACTAATATGCATATAACGTACTTTTAGGTTGAGAAGGACAAAATATGGAGTTCACCCCTAGATGTAGGATTAGTCTTAAAGATCATATATGTGCAATCCCTATTTTGATTTGATCATTAACATGACTATAAACCCATCTTTCCATAATGTAATATCTTTTAATTAATTCTCCTTCTTGAAACCCTTTATGCTCCATGAGATATATTTCTTTTATTTCTTCTGAAATGTGGAACTATCTTTGAATGTTGGGTTCATTACCCATTTTGACATCTTTACGTTGTTGAATATATTGATTAGAGAATCATTTCAACTTGCCACACTATTCACATGCTTATTATTAGACTAGTAATCTACAATAGTTATACTTTTGTGCAACCATACACTTTATATATATATACATATACATATATATATATATATATATATATATATATATATATATATATATATTGGGATCAAGGTTTTACTCCCTCTTTCCCTTAGGATATTGGGGATTTACTCTCCCTTATCCTTGAAGGATTGGGGCTTTAATCTCCCTTGTTCCTAGATCGAGATCCTATGGTGTCTTGGCCCCACAATAGATTAACTTAGTCTAACCTTCTTGCACATTATAGTATTGATATGATTACTGTAGCAAGATCTTTGAAATGAATATATTGCTCCTATAAATTCTACTACCTCATTCTTTTGTTAATTATCTTTGAACCAGATGCTCTTGAACTTACCCACTTGATGTAAAACTTCACTTTATTGGAAACACCCTTTTATCTTTCTTCTTACACATCTAATAATGCTCAAATATGTTTATTATACACATACTCATAAGTGTTCTGAGGCATACTTTTTTGTTTTTCTTACTGGGCGTCGTATCCAAAACCACCCAAGTGTAGGAGTGCTAGATGACAATCACTCAGGAACATCATCTTCATGATGTCAACATGAGGATAGCTTGGACTGGTCGGGTTCCCTTTTGCAATTTGTTTCATATATAGTTAGTACAAAATTTTAATTTGTAACACCACCCTTAAGGTGAGGAACAATTGTATATAAGATGTAACTTTGAAATAGTTTTATTTTCATTGTTTTATATATTACATGGCTCTTTGTGTCATACCATCTGAGTGGATCCCCTCTCAGGTTCCACTCTATACAATATGGTATCAGAGTCTAAGAAGTCAGTGGCTTAGCCATTTCAAGTTATCCCATACAACTAATCGGTAGTTAAGTAACACTATATAGCTTGTTATTATGTCCATCCTTAAGTTACCAACTAGGCTTTTAGATCCAGATGGAATTGGTCATTTTCACTCCCATTACACCTATGTAATTGACACTTAGTTTCGGGTGACCCTAATCACCTTAACCTCCTTATGGAGGTCAAAATGTCACTAACACATGTGTTGACCCTTCTACTAAATAATTACATTTTTCTATATTCTAGAAATCTAGTTGAGCAAGTGTGAAGTGTAGTTTGACTTGAACACTCATAGATAGGTTTAACCCTAGGTATCACCCTAACCATTTCCTTTGTTCTTTTCCTGAAATACCTTATATACGTGTACTTTAGGTACAGAGAAGCATGAATGACAAACATAAAATTATAAGTAAGTTTTGCAATTGAGATTATTCCCTTAATACTAAGTGATAATCCACAATGTATTTGTAATGAATAGGAGCGTCTTGCCCTCAACATGGAGTATCTCAACATAACTATACCCAAAACCATTTATGTAATGTTGAATATCACCATCATTGAGCTCGTTATTCTCCATACATGGGAATTGGTTAATGAAAGCTAAAAGTTTTAGTAGATACCCTAAAGTGTTAACTTCTCTCATCTCCAATAATGTATTTGGTTTATCTAGTAATTAATATGAGTATCTTGACTTTATAGGTTACCTTATCTTGGGAAGGAACTATGGTTGTCAACCATCTAGTTGAATAATCATATGACTTCTCCAAGTCTCCGGATGATGCAATTTAGTTATGATTAGTAACAAGTGAGGAATAGATGTCAGGCGTATTAGGAGCTAGTAGAAGTTGATCGTGTGTACTAAAAAACCTTTCTCCCCTCTCATGATTATAAGTTAGAGATGTGTTGGTATTACGTTTTAGATGTTTAAAGAATTAAACTCTTTTAGTGGAATCAAGTGATGATATAACAACATAGGTGTTCCCAATGAAAAGTGGTTATCTTGGCTCTTGGGTCAACTTTGGAGCCAGTTTTAGATTCATATCGCAACATTTTTATTGTCAACCTTATTTTCATTATTAATATATATGTACAAAAAGAAATGTTTTCAGGATTTATTGAAGATTTTTGGAACCAAGTCACCACCACAAGAAAGTTTGAGTTGTAGTTAAACCCTTTAGTGAAGAAACACTTGATTGGAATGATAGACCTGAGACCCTAGGCCTAAGTGTTGTGTAGAAAGTTTGATCATGAAGTTTTGAAAATATAAGATCTAATGGATCCACCCTTGTAGCCCCTATAAATGATTATCTAATCTATATATAAATCATTTTAAGGGGTGGAGTCATGTGCAAATGATTCATTAGGAGTGTAACGTAACTTATGGGTGTTTGGACTTAGTAGTGGAGACAATAATTAACAAGTTGAGAATTTACACTATTGATGTAAAACATATGTGACTACCACCTAACTTGGATAAATGGGTGAACCTTACTAATTTGACCATCATAAATGTTAACCGGTAGTACTAAAATAAATATTTTATTAAAGTAAGTTTAAATTATACTCTCTCATCTAAATGAAGGACATAAGTAAAGTAAACTTCAAAATAGTAGTTTAAACTCAAGGCCCTCATACCTTGACATGCTATGAAAGTAATAGTTTAGATAAGTATAATTTAGAAAATAAACTAAAAATGTTAGGAATTTTAAACATAGTAAATCTACATCCTTGTTCCTTAGGAGAAAATTTACCAAAGTGAAAGATAGTAATAATAATACAACCCTAGATACATGTGTAATTTAACTAGGTGCAAAATTCATTGATGACTAGTTTGATAAGTTACATGATGCAAACTAATATTACTCAAATAATAGAAAAGGAATTTGATATTTGCATTAGTCTCATCAAGAGATTAGGACCCTATAGTTGTCAGTAGACCTAACTATGTACACTACTTTATAAATAGACAAATTTCAGGATAAAATCCTCTTTAAGGAGTGGAGTGTTGTAACATACTCAAATCTGGGCCCATAGACTAACCCTCCCTTTTCCTTGTTCCCTTTCTGATTACGTTAGCATTAATTACATTTGCCCTAAAATAATATTGATTAAGATTTATTGGAGTCAAGAAAATATAATATTTCAACATATTACATTTTTTTACAAAGTTAAAGGTAAATTAGTTGACTAATTCTTCAATTGGAAGTTAATTATATTAATTCACCAATTAGTTATTTGTGGACCCTATCTTGATGGTATAGAATCCTACTACTATAAATGATGAAAGAAATTCAAAAAATGTGAATCTATGTATCAATGGATCAAGCAATGCATTAAATGAATGCTTATTCACAAATAATGAAATAAAATATGAAACGTTTCTAAAAGAAATTTTTGATGTTAAATTTGAGTTCCCTACACTGTAATTAGCTTACATGTCAATCAGACATTATTTACCCCTCAATTAAATCTAAGAGAGAAATTAAGTAATTTTATTCAACTTTGAGTCTAATTGGTCAAAGAACTAAAGTGCCATTTATTTTTCCTAGTAATGCCTCCTCCTTCACATTTTATCCATGTAACCATATGTTTCCCTACACTCATTCCTTCCCTCATGTGTTTGCATCTTCAATCCTAAATATGGACCATATATCATCCTCTTTGTTCTCCTTCTCTTCCTATTTACTCTCATGTAGTCTTCCCTCACCTTTGATCTTCATCAGACGTAACCCTAGCCACTAGTGCTCCTTTCTCACTATGCCTAGTAGTAAGCCACAAGAATATTGTCACCATTGTTCTTTTCCTCATCTTCTCGTATTCAATACATTCTATTCCTCCCTTATTCCTTTCCTCGCTTCTTCAAACAATCATGGTTCCTGCACCCATGCATCAACTGATAGCAAGATGCTACCACAACTCTACAAACTAAGATCGACACCCACCTTCAACCATGGAAGCATCACATGGCACATCCCTAAGCATTTCCTCTACCTTGCTCCACCAAAAGGAGCAACAAGGAACTGCTCCATAGTTGTAGGGGCCACCAATAGTCACCACCAGGCCACATATGATGACCACTTGCCAAACAATGTCGTCCTCCATCTGCAGACCGACTACACACCTGCAACATCACTTGAAGTCACCCTCCTCGACCATGGCTGACCTACTCTCAATATAATGTCTATTCTTCCTCCACCTTGTTCTTCACCTCCATGGTTCCTCTACCTTGGGATCACCTTTTGTAGACCCTACTATTCTTACTTCCTCCTCCAACACTTCCTCTTATTCCCATTTGAACCTACTATGTGAAATTGGATGATCTGCATCAAAGGGAGAGTAGTAATCTAAATATCATACAACATTCACAACAAGAGGGTTTCAAGGTCAAAATTATATACCACATTGACTAAGGATTAGTCATTGATCAAACCTTTGGTGCATCAACCATAATTATAAAATACCTAAACTTGGTTACTAGGATAAACAAACATGAATCTTTTTAGTAAGCATAATATGAATGATACATACTTTAATAACTTATCAGATGACTAGCCGATTTACTTTGTGAAATTCTTATATACAATGATTAGTATATTAGTATCATTTATATATCAACTTTGTAATTACTTATTAAATAATACCAAGTTAGTGGATGTCTATTAGATAAATGTTAGAGAATAACCAATATGTAGTGAAAAGTAGGGTGATAAAGATGATATTGAAGCTATTAGATCAATCAACATGGAATTGTTAATGTACAATTAATATATGCATTTTAGTAAGCATCAAGTTTTGTAATTAAATATAAGGGCATGAAAACATCCCAGATACCAATGTAATCCTTGGTAGGCACTAAAAACCTAATTGAACATACATGTATTTATACAATTACTGGTAATGAAGAATACAAATAAATATTGGGAGTGTATCTAATTAAATGGTAAAAGAGAGAAGAACATATATAAGGATATACTTCTATAGTCATTTATCTATATGAATTTGTGTTTTGACAAGATTGGCACTAGATGATATGTTAGTTGAACTACATATGAAACTATTGTATTTTCATATTACTATATGGGATATACTTGCAATTATACGACCTAAAATGAGTATAAAATCAATTTACATATAAAGGTATGTCATACTAAACCCTATATGTTCCTATTAAGAGTATTCAAATAAATATTATCAAAAATTATCCCTCCCACTATATATCAATAATTCTAAGATTTTAAAATCCCAAATCCACAATAGGAACTCAATATTAGGTTTAGACATACTTTTAGTCATGAATGGGTAATTGTGGACTAATATGTGTATAAAATAATTTTAGGTTGAGAAGGACAAACTATGGAGTTCACCTATAGATATAGGGTTAGTCTTGAAGATAATGTATGTGAAGTCCCTATATTAGTTTGAGCATTTACATGACTATAAACCCATCTCTCCATAATGAGGCATCTTTTTATTAATTCTACTTATTGACCCCATTTTATACTCTTTGAGATATATTTCTTTTATTACTTCAAAAATGTGGAACTATCTCTCGATGTTGAGTTTATTACCCATTTTTTCATCTTTAGGTTGTTTAATATATTGATTATGGAATCATATCATCTTGGCACACTATTTGCATGTTTGTTATTAGACTAATAGCGGTACTTTTGTACAACCATACACTTTTTACATATATTGGGTATCGGAGTTTTGTTCCCCCTTGCCCTTAGGGTATATATCAGGGTTTTACTCCCCCTTCTCCTTGGAGGACTTGGGTTTTACTCCCCCTTGCTCCCTAGATCGAGATTCTATGGTGTCTCTCCCTACAAGAGATTAAATTACTCTAACCAACATGCAAATTTTATTATTGATGTGATAACTTTGGCAAGATCTTTGAAATAATTATATTGTTCTCATAAATTCTACTGCCTCATTCTTTTGTTAATTACCTTTGACCCATATGCTATTTAAATTACCCACTTCATGTTAAAATTCCCTTTTTTGGAAGCACCCTTTTCTCTTTCTTCTTACACATATAATAATGCTCAAGTAAGTTTATATGCACACACTCAGAAGTGTTATGACATATACCTTTTTGTTTTCTTTTACTGGGTGTCATCTCCAAAACCACCAAGGTGTAGGAGTGTTAGATGATAATGACTCAAGAAGATAACCTTCATGATGTCAACATGAAGATAGATTGGAATAGTCGTATTCCCTTCTACAATTGGTCTCATTTATAATTATATATAAACTTTTATTTTGTAATGCCACCCTTAATATGAGGAACAATTATATTTGAGATAAGATTTAACTTTGTAATAGTTTTGTTTTTGCTGCTTTATAGTTACATGGCTCTTTGTATCATACATAAATCCCCTCTTGGGCCCCACTCTTTGCAAAAGTGATGTAACATACCATGTATATCAACAAGTCAGAGTCAAACCCTAGATCCACATAAGAGCCACAAGCCACCTATCAGAAGTATATATGTCATTAGGGTTAAGTTCACATTAATTACATAAAACCAAAACTTTTCTTTTAATTATTGGTGAGTTAGGTTATCAAAATTAGATTATCATGTAGATAATCTTTTCTTGAATTCATAATATATTTTATTTTATCCTTCTGACTTATAGATTATTAGATATGAAACTCATAAATTTCAACCAATTAGAATATCCTTAATTTTTTTTATGATATTGTATATAGGTGATGAAACACATACCATCATGTAGAGGAAAATCCCACGATTCCAAAAGATATTATACGTTAATTTTCTAAGCTATGTATAATTTATTATGAAGTTTTAAATATTAATACAAATCAATTGAGTGTGACATGGTATTATTGTCCAAATAACATGTTAGTGAAATCATGATACAACAAAACACGATGGTGAAGTACAAGTTTTCCCTTGCAAGGAAATTAGAAAAAGTTTGGTGCAAAGAATGATTTTGGGAAATCGATGAAGGGATTCATCCTCCTCTCTCAGCTCCTGCCATGGTTGCAAGCTGCAAGCCAACATATCAAGAGCCGATATTGGGGAAATGAAGATCGCTTTCTTTGTGATAAAACCATGATCTGTAAAAGAAGAGGGGATTGTGAAATACCTTACCCTTGAGGAAATTGGGAAAAAGTGGAGAGAAGCTCTACCAATAAGGGGAATTGCAAAGGAGAGAAGAACAACTTGACAGTGGAAAAAGACACAAGCTTGGGTGAAATTGGTGCAAGAGAAAAGTTTAAAGGGGATAGAAAAGGTGGGATAAAGATAGTTATAGAAGGGATTTGGTTGTAGGTCTTCAGTAGAAAGTAGCTTTGAGAGGCTTGAAAGGAAATTGGATGAATTGCTAAACAAGGAAAACAAGGTCCAAATCAAGGATGGTTACATGTAGAATTCTCTCCCAAATTCAATGGAAGTAGTTTCATAAGGTTTCATAGACCATAGAGGGAGCAATCCTTGTTGAAAAATTGAGAAGACTGGTGGTACTATTCACACACGATCAACTATCTCCTAGTCGAGGTAGGAGACAAGTTCAGAGTCACATGATCAAGATCCTTGTCTCCTATTCGACCCACATCCTACAAGTCCACATGAAAACATGGATCATAAGAAAATTGTAAAAATAGACCACATGGCATTTAAATCATGAAATAAAGCCAAAATTATAGTTAGATACATATTAGGAATGTATATATTAGGTTTATCATTTACCATTTTATTGGGATAGATAGGATTGTCCAAAAGGGTTCAAATTTTGTATATTAGCTAACTATGACCCAAGGAATCTGATTTTGTGATTAAATTTCACTTTTGAAACTTCCTTCAATGAATTCTATTTCGATTGGATTTAAGTTCATTATCTTTATATTTCTTGTAGTATTACATCTTTATCAACAAATTTCCTTAAATCGAGTCTTATCAACTTTGCATTGATACCAAATGGATTACCATATATTACTATGCACAAACTAGGTTATTTTTCTCTGCTATCAAAAGTCCATTACTTGAGCATGAACTTATATAATCACACATTATACCTTTCCATTTACATGAAAGCTGCAATTACTATTCCATTTCATATATTATGCATGAATTACCTCTATTTAGCTAATATATGTATTCAATCCATTCAATTACTTATTTATCACATGTTAGACATTATAAGAATATTTAACATAATTTAAAGAATATAACTTGCATATCGAACATCATTGAGGTTATTGAATTCATTTTAGGATTATTAAGGCATTTCATGTAATCATGACGCCTAATGATGCTAATGCATCACATGAGATACCAAACATATGTAGATTTGGTTGGTTATCCATTATAGACTAGGGTTTAGGTTCCATATACTCATTTCATTGTCATGTGAGGATTTATAAATCTAGGGTATTACGTGTGTTATGTGTAAACTTAGATAAGGTTTACACTAGATTTTCTCATATATGTGCATTAATGTTCATTAGGGTATACACAAGTGTGTAAGGGTTTATATGAATCCTTGTTTGGCCAAAATCATAAAAATTTAGTATAAAGGCATCCTATCCAATGGATTAGGGTTTCTAGAGTCAAGATGGTAGGTTTCAGTATGTTACAACACTCCACCCCTTGAAGAGTATTTCATCCCTAAAATCTCCAAGCAACCAAAACCTAGTGTAAAGAGTCTCCTATTGACCACATATGTAGCTATACCAATTCATGAATCTTGTTTCCCTTTTTCCTTGTTCTAATTAATGGTTAAGTGTGTGGGTACTTCAAGGGTATATCATGAATGTATGTTTTTTTTGTATTATGGTTGTCACTTAAGTTGAGTAAAAACACAATTTTACCAGTGTGAATAAATTTTTGTGTGTCTCACAATTCCGTCATGATTTTTTCTTATTAGGGTTAAGTTAAATCATGGTTTAGTTAAGAAGCACATTTTAGTGATCATATTCAATCACCGTAGAGTATTATTTGTAACTTATTGAATTAATTATATGAAGTGCTAGAGAAAACATTAATTACACATATTTAGATTAATCTATACTCATTTTCAATGCACATCAATTTATCATGATCATGTGATTCAAGGTTAAACATTCATCAAGTTTTACATTCCTGTAGTGTTTAACCTAGGTTTATTAGTTTTATACCAAGTTAGAAAAAAGGGGCAACATATCCGATCCTTTGTTACTTTTCAACCCTGTTTACTACCATACATTATTTATGGTCACCACTTTAAGTTAAAACTTACTAAGAAAAACTTGTTTAAATTACTCAGGAGAATTTGCATGGTCAACTAGAGGAGTTCATTCATTATCTTATTTAGATGATAGTTATACCCATACAACATTAATTGGGACGTTACTAAAAAGGTAGTTAATGTATCCATCATTATGCTAAAACAACCAAAATACAACTTAGATTATATAGGTTACACGAATCCACCCCTTAAAAGGTGTAACCTAATAAGTCAATCTAAGAAAATCTAAGGGTATCTGAGTTATACATAGGGGTGTTTTAACATAGGTCAAGACTCCACCTAGATGATCATATCCATCAAGAGTTGAGTTTTAGGTCCTTATATTTCTAAACAACCCTAAGGTTTACATTGTCATCCAAAATATCATAGGATACAAAACTCGACAACCTAATGGAGTAAAAGAGGGTACATCCACTAAATCTTTATCATATGCCACGTCTTCCTACTAATCACTTCATATTTAGGACTAGGGCTTAATATTTATATTCCAACATTTCTAGGGTTTCTGTATCAAAACTTCATACATTCCTTTATTGTGACTTAGTTCAAGAAAGCATCGATAAAATCAAATATTTTTTTTCTAAATATAGTGGTAAAATTGAAAATAAGTTTTTTTCTTCAAAAAATCATGTGACATAAATAAACAATGAGCTCAAAATCAATGTGTGAACGAAGTCATAATTTTTCCCATATTAAGATTTTCTTATCCTACTACTTCAATATCCTCATTACCAACTTCATCCTAAAGTTGAAATTCATAACATTCAAAGATGTATTCCACAACTAACCTACATTATAGGGTATGTGCAGCTACAGTCTCACCAAATCAGGGTTTATCATCAAGATCCTTTTATGTACATCATATGATTCCAAATATTTTATTCGTATGACCTAGACAATGTAGGTATATTCTAGGGAAAACATATCACTAAGAGGATGACATTGTAAGATAATGGTCCTTCCTAGGGAGATAAAATTAAAATAGTCATAAAATGATTGTCATAGATCTGATACCATCTTGTAAGGAATGGGACCCAAGAGGGGATCAAATTCTTACTCTTTTGAGGAATAAACACATCAAATCAAAACACACTAACAAGTATGCTTGAATATTTATTTTATTCCATTTCTCGAAAGAATGGTATTGAAGAATAGCAGTGGAATAAGATATTGTGAGTGTTTCAATTTACAAGAATATAGAGTAATCTACCACTAGGGATTACATGAAAGTAAAAACTTCAATATCTAAGAAGAGGGATGTCCCGTCTATTTCAAGTCTATATCCCAAGAGCCAACTCCACTAAGCCAAGTCCTAGGATCGTGTCAAGTCCTCCATGTCCTTCACATAATAGTTTGGAATAATACCCCATAAGAGAAGACAAATTAGAAGTTTTCAACATGAAAATGTTGATATGAGCATTTAAATAGGGATTGATCAACATTAAGGAAAGAGGATAACAATTAATTATTCATGGCTTCCAACAAAGAGGGTAATTGAATATCCAAATGGATATTAAAGAGAAATAATAAACGATATACAAAAAGATGCAATTTCCATATATGAAAACAATAACATGTGCAACATAAGAACAATCAACTAAATTAGGGCACATAACCCATTATAAATAGTAATCAATCTGCATGCAAGTAATATAAACATATCACTAGTGAAATATACATAGATAATGGTGATTAGGGAACATAACCCAAAACTGATAGAAAATGGCACATAACCAAACTCCCAAATATATAAAGGTGGGTAAAAAACTCAAGTATGGGGCACATAACCAACATCCCAAAACATAACATGTGTACAAAACCCAAAATAAACACACTTATATCACTCTAGGGCTACAACTTTAGCAAACATGCAATAATGTAGAGGCAAGTAAAATTTTAGTCATAATATTGTTTTCAGTGAAATCTTCATCAAAAAATGGATCATATAAGACATCCACCACAAAATTTGTAAAATAGTTCATCTCCAAAATTTAGGGCTATAATAAGAAAAAGGTTGCATAAAATATATCTTTAAAGTCCGACAAGTATATCCATCAATTTATGAATATTGAAAGATCAACATCATTATATAATAACTCATATGAGTCAACATATCAAAATAGAGATAAGTGTATATGGTAATATGTACAAAGGACCAAGAGAGAGAAAAAATGGGTATTTTTCTCATTATAGAAGGGGATACAACATACATCAAAAGAGAGAAAAACAAATCAATTGCTCAATATGATTAAGGCGGTGGATCATACTGACGTGGTCTATTATCGCACTAACAAATTCACTCGGGGTTGAAATCCCAAAGTTTTTAACCAAAACCTGTGCAATAATACCACCCACAAGCGGATGGGTCTTATCGTAGTATAGTGAAGGATCGAATCCCAAGGGAAATGTTTTTAAGAATCGTTGCTAGTCTAGTCTAGTCCAAGTAAGGCTAATATTTAGAACAAAGGTTGATTTGAGTTTAACTAAACTAATTGCAAGAAAGTAAAGAGAAGAATTAAAGTTGTATCTAGATTAATGATGGGGATCAGTGGGGTGGTCCCGGGTTTCACCACCACTACACATGCAAACATATCCAATCACAAACATCCTAGAAAGATCTAACTATCCAAATAGAATTGCTGCGAACCCTCCCTGAGACATGTTTAGGTCCGCATAATCATCACCTTAGGCATCAGATTTCTCATCACCACCCAGATCATGCACTTACAGTTCCAAAGATACATATATCCAACTAAATCTACAACCCTCTCAGAGGGATGTTTAGGCACACAGAAGCATCACTGTGGGCTAGATGGCTCATCCCCTCACGGATCATACACTTACGACCTCAGGGAATACCATTCTATTTCTAGTCAGGGAGTCAACCACATTAATCGACATTTTATCCTACATATTGAAGTTCCCGCAACATAGGAAAGAACAAGATAAAAGCAAGTAGGTGATCAGTCTACAAGCAAACATCGATGATTCACAACGAAATGAAAAGTTATATACATGCCATGGAATGTTTGAAAAAAGGACATATAAGAATGGGCAGTGGGGCTAGTCCCCGCACCCCAGCAAAAAGGAACTACTCACTCATGATGCGAGAAGCAAGAAGAACAAAGGAGAGGGAAGGTTCTGCCATGAGCATGGTGCAGAAGAGTGTCACAACTCGGTGAAGATGATGCTGTCTTCTACGTCGTATCGTGGTAGATCTAGATGAGGAGCGAGGGATAGCAGGACAGATTGGGTAGTCTTTCTCTCTCCACCTTCCTTCTCATCTTGACCTCACTCGCAGCAGGAGGAGAAGCCTTTGGGTGCGTATATGGTGTGGATGCACGTAGCAGATCCCTTTCTAGGGGTCGAGTCTGTGTTCAGGCAGCCTGGCAGCATCTCAGATCTGATTCCCAAATGAGGACCCTACTAGTCCTATTTATAGGCTTGGATGGGGTCTTCATGTTTTTGGTGTGAGTCCTCTTTACACGGTTTTATAAACCGTTAAGTTATTCACAGTTTGGTATTGATAAACCTTCATGGTTTGGATTTGATAAACCCTCATAGTTTGGAACTCAGCATCCTTCACAGTTTAGAATGTTCATGATCTTGCTCTGATCGGTTTTGGAAACCGATAAACATCCTCACAGTCTTGAGACCGTGAGGGTGTTCTCGGTCTGCGTTAATTGCCTCCAACCGGTCTACCTCTTCAGTGCTCTTCACAGTTTGATGCCCTAGTGGTATGGGAGTCCTCACAGTTTTCCAGGGTCGATCCTCTCATGCTTCGTGGTTTTGGGAAACCGCTAGCCACCTTACGTTCTTGGGGTCTAGGGTCATCATGATCCTTGTGGCCCCTTCATCCGAACGGCATTGGTCCCTCAGTTTGAGATCTTCATGATCTTGGCCTCGTGGTTTGAGGCCTAGTGCTGCCTCATGGTCTCAAGACCGTGAGGACTCCTTGCAGTGAGCACCGAGGTCAGAGCAGGGCAACATCATGATGATGGCGTGATGTAAAGAGAACGGAGGCGGAGTGGGCACAGGCGGCACTGCTACAGGTCGCAACATGGAGGAGCAGCAACATGCTTGCGATTCGGTGGAGCTAGAAGGTGGCAGTGGCGTCGACGCTGCTGATGGTGCCGTGGAGGGTGGAGATGGAAGAAGGCAAGATGGTCTTAGAGTTACGGGTGGTGAAGGTCGAAGATGTCTTGGAAGGAGCATGTGAAGTTAGGGTTTCAGTTCGAGTGGAGGAAGCATGTAGGAAGAAGAAGAGGAAGAGGGCGTAGGTGGACGATGGAGTCACTGCTGCCGTCATGGACAGAAGAGGAAGTAGGTGGATGGGTGAGGGGGAGAGGAAGACCGAGAGGACCTTCATTTGGTTTGGGGTTCACGATGCTTCACGGTCTTGAGAGGGAGGCGATCATTTGGTCTTGAAATCGACAACGTTCTCTCAGTTTTAAATCCGAGAGGAGCAGAATGAACAAGGCATGAGACCAAAAGGGTGAGACCGTGAATAGGAAACTGAAAGAGGGTGGAGATCGTTTAGGTGAAACTGAGAGAATCAAAGTCATTGATTTGGAATCAAATGAGGGAAGTGTTCTCTTGGTCTTAAAGAGGAAGTGAAGACCGAAAAGGAGGGGGACCACGTGATGAAAACCGAATGACCCAGATTGAAAGGGTGAGAATCAAAGTCGTTGATTTGGAATCAAATGAGGGAAGTGTTCTCTTGGTCTTAAAGAGGAAGTGAAGACCGAAAAGGAGGGGGACCACGTGATGAAAACCGAATGACCCAGATTGAAAGGGTGAAAGAGACTGAATGGCCAGAATGTATGGCCAAGACCGAATAGGTTGAAATTGAGTGGCAAGACCGAGTGGGCAAACTTCTTGGTCAGGACCTAATGGTTAAGACTAGTTGGTCAAGACTAAGGCTGAGAGGGTCTTGAGTGAAAGTGGGTTTGCAACCCACGATTCCCTTCAGTCTGCATAAGAAAACACCATTATTAATATCAAGTTAATATCAATCCATCAAATTGAGCAAGTTTGTATATCATAAGACTTTAGGAATTGAAAGTGAATATATTAGCAAAACCGAGCCCAAAAATGGCGACTAAAACCATGATGAATATGCATTCATCAAAACACCCCGAACTTAAACATTGCTAATCCTCGAGTAACATAAAACTTGAAATAGTCGCCAAATGAATACTTTCAAATCGTGTGATGGCCTCATCTTCACATCACGATTGTTTCCTTTCTGCTTAGCATGACTAAGCATCTCAACTTCCTGAGATCACTGAACACATCTTACCATATCTTCGTTCCTGAGTTTGTTTTCCAATATCACTTCCTCCTCACCTTTTCCAACAACAAGCATTTCTAAGAGTTTCATAAGAGTCCAGAGATACCCGCAGAACAACAAGTGTGCACCTGATCTGACACTGGTGTATTTTAGGATATGAGAGACATTCATTATGCCTTTAGGTAGAAAAGGGAATGAAGGGTGGTATGGAAGGAAATTGTATATCTCTCCTCTATTCGACTCGAGATTTATTATATGGTTGCAATTACATTGATTGCATTTTTTTGTTACAAATCTCTCCTCTATTCGACTCGAGATTGCATTTTATTTTTTGTGTGCACATTGACATCTTTTCTTGGTGGTATGCCCCTATTTATTAACGAGGGGGTATGGAAGAAGCAGATATAGAGAGAGGTGGTGTGCCACCCCGAACTTAGGGTTTGGCACTGCTTTGGCTATTTTTTGTTTCTTTTTGATGGATGGAGGGGTACGAAGATGATAGAAGAAGTGTAGAAGAGAGTTCAGACCAGAATACAACTTGATTTATAATTCCATGCACCGGGTCGTTCTCTTTATCGCACTCTGCTCAAATAATGACTTGATGAGGATCCAATGGGGGTTCCATGTTATTGTTCCACTTCTCAGTTAGGAAGCACGATGTGTTTGATCCCTATCAGTTCGATAGACCCTTGCCATTTTTGCATAAGGATCATGATGTTGGGATTCATAAGCTTCACAAGATGATTTCAATCAATAGGTTAGTTTCAAAAATTGGTCCTCTTGAGGATTTGCTTCAAATAAGGAGGGTATAATGATTCAAAATGCATAGAGAGAGAAACTA
The DNA here is from genome assembly GCA_963693085.1 of Alisma plantago-aquatica. Taxonomy (NCBI): domain Eukaryota; kingdom Viridiplantae; phylum Streptophyta; class Magnoliopsida; order Alismatales; family Alismataceae; genus Alisma; species Alisma plantago-aquatica. The sequence goes on from OY856413.1 coordinate 1,097,582,235, forward strand.
GCCAGCTAGGTAATGGCTTATATTGAAATAGAAAGCGTCAAAACTTCATCGAGTTTCTGTTCAATTTCTTTGAAAAACTTTAAAAAATGCAACGATGAAATATTAATGTTGAAATAGATGGGTGTAGGTGGAAAGTAGAGTACGTACCACACACCCTCCACCCTGAACTTAGAAATTTGCTCGTCCCGAGCAAACTCTAAATCCGAGATGGAGGGGAAAATTCGTGCTGGTTGGACCACCAGATGTTGTTGCGTTCCAATCAGTGCACATCCTATATCTGAAAATTTTCAAAAATTGAATACTAATCAGAACTTAAGATAGCATCTCGCGATGCAAATTTTATTCAGTGGAAAATTTTCTAAAAAGTAAAAGCAAAATTAAAGAAAATTTCTAATTCAAAATTAAAAGTAAAATAAAATTATTGATCGGGTTGCCTCCCGACAAGCGCCTTTGTTTTACGTCGATGGCTCGACGTGGATACTATCACCATGGTGGGGCTCTAGGTGGAACTTGAGCTGGATTGACATATTCTTTTGGTGGTTTTTTTCTCAGCCATTCTTTTATCCTCGATTTGATTCTAGCTTCTTGTATTCTTCCCCATACGGAGCGACCATTGTCAGAACATATAGGGAAACATCCCGAGTTAAGTTGACTTGTTCTTTGTTGCTCACTTCGAGGTGAAGAATAGTTGTAGGGGATCTGAGTTACATCATTGATGGTGTAGTGCAGTTGAGGTGCAGAGGAAAAGTTCATTTGTTGATGCACTATCACTTCATCGTAGCAATGTTGGTCACCGATATCCATCGGAAGATATGGATGTGGGGGCTAGTCTTGGTAGAAACTACAATCCAAATCTTGTTGCAGAGGGAAGATGAAATCAATAGTTTTTGTCTGTTGGGATACCGGTGCATTCCAGAGGATAGTTGTTTCTATATGAGGAGGCTCATGGACACATGAAGAAGGTTCGATATGTGTACCAACAGGGTTGAGAGGTGTCTCCTCCAAAATCGGTGGTATTTCTTTCATCTCTTCACACACTGGTTCACTCTCAGTCTTCTCTTCATCATGGCCTTTTTCTGAGGGAACATTAGATTTTGAGGAAAGGAATTTCTGCTGCATCTGAGTAAATTGGTTAACATAGTCAACAAAATATGCCTCTTCCTCTGCAGTGTGTTCCTTTGCACTTTTGGATGCATAGATTTCAAAAGATTGGTTCCCCACTCTTAGGGTCAAAACTCCATCTTCCACATCAATTAAAGCTCTAGTAGTGGAGAGGAAAGGTCTTCCAAAAAGGAGGGGGTAGTGTGGATTCTCTTTGACATCAATAACTACAAAATCACATGGGACATATAGATCCCCAAGCCTTACGTGGATATCCTCTATGATACCAACTGGCTTGGTCATGGAGGAGTCAACAAGCTCAATGGACATTCTAGTGGGTAAGAAGTTGGTAAGACCCAATCTATTTCATAGGCTAACAGGAATGATGGAGATGCTAGCTCTAAGATAAGCTAGACCTGGTCGATTGATTGAATCGCTTATCGAGCAGGAAATTCTGAAAGAGCCAGGATCCTTATGTTTGTGAGGCATCCTATCCATCACTAAATTAGATGATGTTCTTTCCAGTTTCACTGTCTGATGATCTTCAGTTTTGTACTTCCGACTAAGAAGGAGTTTGAAGAACTTTGACCATTGGGGCATCTCAGCCATGGCATCCAAGAGTAGAATATTGACATACAACTTTCTCATTATTTCTTTGAACTTGTTGAACCTTATATTGAGATGGGTAAAATTTAGACGATTTGGAAATGGCACATGAGGTTTATACACTGTAATGATTGGCTTGGGTAAGTCTTCTGCATTAGCAACAATAGGTTCCTCAGAACTTGTCTTATCTATCGTATCATTCTGAGTAGCCACTGCGCCATGCTCAGCACCTTGAACATCTGTCATGGTGACAAGGATCGTAGGTTCTGGTAAGACAAAGCCTGAATGAGTTGTCACAGCCTTAAGTTGTTACACGTGCCTCAGATTATCTTCTGGTTGGCCATCCAAAGCTCCAGAAGGTGGCTTCATGCTAGCTGCAAGTTGAGCTAGTTGAGATTCAATAGCCTTCTGATGAGCTTGCTGGTTAGCTATCATCGTCTGTTGCAACTGTAACATCTTTTCAATGGCTGATAGTTTGTCATCAGTGTTGGCTAAATGGACATCTATAAAATCCCTTTGTTTTGATTATGACAAACATTTCATTTAATCTAACGAGCTACTTGAGTATGCAGGATGACAAAGCAACAAGGGAAAATCTACAAGCTTACATATTTACATTTTCATGCAATGTAATCACTATTGTAAAAACTTGTACAAAAATATAATGTACAAGTACTTAGAATTGCATGTAAATCAAGCATTAGATTCTCCCTAGCTAAACACCACAGTTAGACAAGTCATCCCATTCAAATAGGATTATTTTTGCACACTCACACACATAATTAGTGCCTAAATTGAAACCTTGAAACAGGATCAATCTCGGTCGACAAACCCCTCGACCGAGACACTCTCGGTCGACAATCTTCTCGACCGAGAAAGATGCAAAGTAGCCGTTAGACACAACAGACAAGTTAGTTGGCAGTTGAAGAAAGACGTTGCAAATCACTTGTTCCAGAGAGCCTGTCGGTCGACAAAAGTTCGACCGAGTAGGTGTCTCGGTCGACCATTTGTCGACCGAGATGGTCTCTGACAGCAACTGCAAAATAAATTAATTAGCCGTTGTTAAAGCAACAACTTTGTACCTAACGGCTAGTTAAGCACTTAGAAACCCCTAGAAGTTGTCTAGAACGTCCTTAAGCATCCTTAGGCCATTCCTATAAATAGGACAAGCCATAGGACACTCAAAACTCACTTGTTACACTTGAGAAATACTTGAGCATACTTGAGCAATCTGTTGCAAGCAATTTGAGCATTGTGATCATTGGCCTACTTTCCCCTTAGCTCAAATTTCGTGTCTTATAGGCTAGCATCTCCTTACTACAGCACTTACACTTCTACACTCATTGGTTAGGAGATCAATACGCTTGATATAGGCAAATCAAGCCTTGTGCTTAAAAGGATAAGTTGTAATTTCTATTCTCTTTCTTGTTCCTTTTTATCCTTTGTATTCTCCTTGCTACTCCTAGGGTTGGAGGCTGCGGATTGGAGAGAGTTTGACTTCTTAGGTGGAGAAGGGGACTTCAAGCTACTTCAAGAAGGCTATCGCACAGGAAGCTACTTCAAGAAGGCTATTGCAACGGGAAGCTACTTCAAGAGGAAGGCTGCTTCAAGGTGGTGCAATTACTTCTAGGTGAAGGCTGCTTCAAGGTTGGGCGATTACTTCTAGGTGAAGGCTGCTTGAAGGGTTTAGGAAAAGAAATTGTATTTTATGTAAAATCCTTGTGAGGTAATAAAATAAATTTCTTTTCAAATCCCAGTTGGGTAAGCAACCGGGTAGTGGACTGACTTCCTTAGTATTTGCTAAGGTTGGAACCACTCTAAACTCTTGTCTCCTTGTCCAATATCTTTGTGATTGATTGTTTGAGTTAATTAATTATTAAAATCTTTATAAAACTCTATTCACCCCCCCTCTAGTAGTTTTCAATTGGTATCAGAGCGAGGCTTCAAGGAACCCTAACAAGGTCTTGAAGAAATGGGTGACAGAGTGCTCAACAACCTCAACATTGAAGGGACACTTGTTGCTAGGCCTCCAGCGTTCGATGGAACAAACTACCAATATTGGAAGAGAACGATGCAATTCTACTTCCAAGGAATCAACTGGGATCTATGGAGAATGGTGTCTACTCCATATATGCTCCCTCAAAATGAATTTGCGGAATGGGATGCAAACACGGTAAAGCTGGCCCAAATGAATGCAAAAGCTGTAAGTATCTTATATTGTTCTATTTCGGTAGGAGAATTCAATAGAATATCAAATTGTGATACAGCTTATGATATTTGGCATAGACTGTCCATAACCTATGAAGGTACAGTCCAAGTCAAAAATTCCAAAATTAGCTTGCTTAAAATGAAGCTTGAACATTTTCGTATGGATCCTAATGAATCTATTAGTGAAATGTTTTCAAAATTCTCTACCATTGTTAATGGTTTAAGTGCTCTAGGAAAACCTGTCCTTGAGGAAGATCAGGTATCAAAAATCCTTCGATCACTTCCTCCAAAATATAAGCCAAAGGTGACAGCCATTGAATAAGCAAACGACCTCACTCGACTCAAAATGGAGCAACTCATCGGCAATTTAGAAGCTCATGAGGCAGATCTAGAAGAGGAAGAAAGAAGAGAACGTGAACATCAAAGTGGGAAGAAGAAGGATGTGGCTCTCAAAGCTTCAAAAATCGTCACACAAGAAAGTGAGGAGTCAAGTGAAGAAGAAGGAGAAGAAGCCTTGATTGTCAACGGTAAGAAATATAAAAGGTTTAAATCTAACAAAATTTCTAGTTCTTCTACCCCTCCCAGGTGCTTTGAATGTGGGAAGAATGGGCATCTCAAAAATGAATGTCCCAAAACAAAGAAGGGAAAGAAAAGCTCACACAAGAAGAAAGGAGAAAAAGCCTATAAAGCTGCATGGGATGAGTCAAGTGAGAGTGAAAGTGGAGAAGAGGTGGAATGTTTAATGGCAAGAGAAGACAATGAAGACTCTCAAGAGGTAAGCCTAATTGATCTTCCTAAAGAGGAGTTAGTTACTAATTTACAAGAAACTCATGATAAATATATTGATGCCAAGAAGAAACTAAAAAAGGCTATAAAATCAAATGATGAGCTCATTGCCAAATTAGATAAACTTGCTTCTGAAAAGAACAACACTGATCTTGAGAATTTATCTTTAAAAACATCTTTAGATGATTGTACTAGAAAGCTACTCACTTTAGAAACAAATGTTGATTTTCTTTCTAAAGAAAAGACTGATTTGTTAGCTAAACTACAAGATTTTCAAACTCAACCTATTTTGTGTAACCATTCGGACTATGATAATCTTGTAAAGGAAAAGGACTCATTGTTTTCTGATTTAGATCAAGCAAGAAAAGATCTACACAAAAAAAATGAATGACATTGCTATGTTGCAAAGAGAACTTTATGAGTTAAGAAGAAAAGATATACTTGATAACATACTAAGAGTTGGCACTGTTTTCAATGGAAGAAAAGGTTTGGGATATGCTCCAAAGAAAAATCAACCCAAAAGAACTCAAACTAGGTTTGTACCTAAGAATACAATGGCTAGAAAGAGAAATGAAGTTGATTCTATCACTTGCCATTTCTGCTTACGTCTTGGACACTATTCCTTTTCATGCCCCTACAAGACTAAGGAGTCCGAGTTAGTTTGGATCCCAAAACCCCAAACTTAGTAGAGTGGAATGTAGTTGAGATATGACCAAATGCTTTATTTTGCTATTTATATTGTCTTATCTCAACTAAACAAAAGGTGTCATGCATATTGTTATTTTTCTGCATTATTGTACTGAAACAGAAACCTTGTCGGTCGAAGTATTGTCGACCGAGCTTTGGATCGGTCGAAGTATTGTCGACCGACTAGATGTCTTTAAAAAATCAAAATTTACAGCACCTATTTCGGTCGAAAATTGGTCAACCGAGAAAATTTCTGCGTTTCTTTGCTTGTAATACAGTAACCTTCTCGATCGACAAATTGTCGACCGAGACAGATGTCGGTCGAACAATTGTCGACCGACTGGACTTCTGATTCAGAACTTTTATACAAATCTATATTTAAATGATTCTAACCATATCGGACCATCACATGGGTACCAAAATCTACATTCTAATGCAGGAATGGGTGGTTGACAGTGGATGTTCCAAACATATGACCGAAAACAAGGATGCATTCCAAACTTTTGAAGAAAAGAAAAGTGGAACAGTCACTTTTGGAGACAATGGTAAAGGAAAAATCGTTGGAATAGGTAATGTTGGTACAAACCTCGAAATTAAGAATGTTCTACTTGTTGATGGTTTGCACCATAACTTGATAAGTGTTAGTCAATTATGCGATAGTGGTTATGATGTGTTATTTAACAAAACCTGCTGCAAATTATTAATAGAAAATACTACAAATGTTGTTTATGAAGGAAATAGAGTTGGAAATCTTTATATTCTTAAACCTAACTCTATGAAAATAGTAGTGGGAAAATGCTTGCTTGCAAATGACAATACCTTAGAAATATGGCATAAAAAGCTAGGACATGCTAGTTCACATGTTATCAAAAAGTTAGTGAAATATGATCTTGTTCGTGGATTGCCTACTTTATCTTTTGATCAAGTTGACAACTGTGAACCATGCACAATGGGAAAACAAACCAAAACATCTTTCAAATCAAAACATGTACTTAGCACCAGTAGATCATTAGAATTAATTCATATGGATTTATTTGGACCAATGAGGACACAATCAATCGGTGGTAAGAGATACTGTTTTGTTATCGTTGATGATTATAGTAGATATACATGGGTACATTTTATTGCAACTAAAGATGATACTATTCATGTTTTTATGCAATTTTGTTCCAATATTGAAAATCTCTTACAAAATAAAATATGTACCATTAGAAGTGATCATGGTGGGGAATTTGAAAATCATACATTTGAGGCCTTTTGTACATCTCAAGGGTATACTCATAATTTCTCGGCTCCACGTACCCCACAAAAAAATGGTATAGTTGAAAGGAAAAATCGATCCCTACAAGAAATGGCTAGAACCATGATGCTTGAACACAACACAACTAAAACCTTTTGGGCTAAAGCTGTAAACACTGCATGTTATGTGCTAAATAGAGTAAATGTTCACTCTCATTTGAAGAAAACTCCATATGAAATAATACATTCTAAGAAACCTAGAGTTGACTACTTTCATACCTTTGGCTCCACATGCTACATTTTAAATACCAAAGATGATAGAGACAAATTTGATTCTAAATCACACAAAGCATTCTTTTTGGGATATTCCACTTCTAGCAAAGCTTTTAGAGTATATAAAACTATCTCTAGAAAAGTTGAGGAATCCATTCATGTTTCTTTTCATGAGGAGTCAAAATCTGAAAATCTAGAAATTACTGATCTCACTAATCAATTCGAAAATTTAACCATACCAAATGATAATGAAAAAGCTACTACATCCAATCCCCAAGTTGAAACACAACCTACACCTAGGCTTATCAAGGATCATCCCCAAGAACTGATTATTGGAGATCCAAATGATAAAGTCAAAACTAGGTCTTCCTTCAAAGATGTAGCAAACATGGCCTTTGTTTCTATCATTGAACCTAAAAAGATATCCGAAGCTCTTAAGGATGATTATTGGATAATAGCCATGCAAGAAGAATTGAATCAATTCACTAAAAATGATGTATGGGATTTAGTTCCTAAACCGCAAGATAAAACCATAATAGGAACTAAATGGGTTTTTAGGAACAAGCTAAATGATTCAGGAGAAGTAATAAGGAATAAAGCTCGGTTAGTAGCACAAGGATATAATCAACAAGAAGGAATAGATTTTGATGAAACATATGCACCCGTAGCTAGACTTGAAGCTATTAGGATGTTACTAGCTATTGCTGCCCATAAAAACATTAAGCTCTATCAAATGGATGTCAAAAGTGCATTTCTAAATGGAATTATTCAAGAAGAAGTTTATGTTGCCCAACCACCTGGCTTTGAAATACCCGAAAAAGGTGACTATGTTTATAAACTTACGAAAGCACTTTATGGTTTAAAACAAGCACCTAGAAATTGGTATGAAAGGCTCAAAACATATCTTTTTGATAATGGTTTTTCTTTTGGAAATTCAGATTCTACTTTATTTTTCAAAACATATACATCTGATTTCCTAGTTGTGCAAATATATGTTGATGACATTATTTTTGGAGCTTCAAATGATTCATTGTGCACACAATTTAGTGATATTATGCAAAAAGAATTTGAAATGAGCCTCATGGGTGAACTAACTTTCTTTCTTGGTTTTCAAATTAAGCAAACACCTGCAGGAATTTTCATAAGCCAAGAAAAATATACTAAAGAACTCTTAAAACGTTTTGGAATGGATCAATGCAAACATGCTACTACTCCTATGGCTACTTCTGTCAAAATTGATAAGGATGAAAATGGGGAACCTATTGATGATTCCTTATATAGAGCCATGATTGGTAGTTTGCTTTACTTAACGGCTTCTAGACCGGACATTATGTTTTCTGTTGGTCTGTGTGCTCGATTTCAATCACAACCTATGCATTCTCATTTTCTAGCGGTTAAACGAATTCTTCGTTACCTAGCCGGTACTACCTTCTTTGGTTTATGGTATCCAAAAGGACAATCCTTGGATTTCAAAGCTTATACTGATGCGGATTATGCCGGTTGTCGACTTGATCGCAAGAGTACTAGTGGTGGCTGTTTCTTATTAGGGAGAGCTTTAGTATCTTGGTTTAGCAAGAAACAAAATACGGTTGCCCTATCTACAACTGAAGCTGAATATATGGCAGCTGGGTCTTGTTGTGCTCAAGTGCTTTATATGCAACAAGTGTTAAGCGATTATAGTTTTAATCTTTCATCTACGCCTATTTTTTGTGACAACACAAGCGCCATAAACTTAGCACACAATCCTATTTTACACAACCGAGCTAAACATATTGAAATCCGTCATCATTTTTTAAGGGATCACATCTCCAAAAATCATGTTTCCCTTCATCATGTTGATACGGAAGATCAATTGGCTGATATTTTTACAAAACCGCTTCCACTAGATCAATTTAACAACATTAGGAAGCAATTGCTTATCTCTCCTTTGGAGGATGTTTTCTTTGATATTTGTGCTACTTAAACAAAAACTCTTGTTTACATTTTTGGCTTTTAAATGGACATCTTTTTCATTAGATTTGATGGGATATCTAATTAAGGGGGAGTTTTTATTCTTAACGGTTATCTTTTTGAAATGACAAAGGGGGAGAGATAAATATAAAATTAACATTTAGTAATTATGTCAAACTCAATTAATGAGTTTCATAAATAAACTCTTGGCTTTACATTGAAAGTTGCTATATTCCCAAATGATCTGGATTTCATGTTCCATAATTCATGGGGAATAATAAGCACACATTTTATACACAAGAGAAAAAGCTACAAAAGGTAATCTAAAGGTATGAAACTCATATGTTTTATATTTCCTTTATTTATATTTTGGAAATGTTTGTCATCTTCAAAAAGGGGGAGATTGTTGGCTAAATGGACATCTATAAAATCCCTTTGTTTTGATTATGACAAACATTTCATTTAATCTAACGAGCTACTTGAGTATGCAGGATGACAAAGCAACAAGGGAAAATCTACAAGCTTACATATTTACATTTTCATGCAATGTAATCACTATTGTAAAAACTTGTACAAAAATATAATGTACAAGTACTTAAAATTGCATGTAAATCAAGCGTTAGATTCTCCCTAGCTAAACACCACAGTTAGACAAGTCATCCCATTCAAATAGGATTATTTTTGCACACTCACACACATAATTAGTGCCTAAATTGAAACCTTAAAACAGGATCAATCTCGGTCGACAAACCCCTCGACCGAGACACTCTCGGTCGACAATCTTCTCGACCGAGAAAGATGCAAAGTAGCCGTTAGACACAACAGACAAGTTAGTTGGCAGTTGAAGAAAGACGTTGCAAATCACTTGTTCCAGAGAGCCTGTCGGTCGACAAAAGTTCGACCGAGTAGGTGTCTCGGTCGACCATTTGTCGACCGAGATGGTCTCTGACAGCAACTGCAGAATAAATTAATTAGCCGTTGTTAAAGCAACAACTTTGTACCTAACGGCTAGTTAAGCACTTAGAAACCCCTAGAAGTTGTCTAGAACGTCCTTAAGCATCCTTAGGCCATTCCTATAAATAGGACAAGCCATAGGACACTCAAAACTCACTTGTTACACTTGAGAAATACTTGATCATACTTGAGCAATCTGTTGCAAGCAATTTGAGCATTGTGATCATTGGCCTACTTTCCCCTTAGCTCAAATTTCGTGTCTTATAGGCTAGCATCTCCTTACTACAGCACTTACACTTCTACACTCATTGGTTAGGAGATCAATACGCTTGATATAGGCAAATCAAGCCTTGTGCTTAAAAGGATAAGTTGTAATTTCTATTCTATTTCTTGTTCCTTTTTATCCTTTGTATTCTCCTTGCTACTCCTAGGGTTGGAGGCTGCGGATTGGAGAGAGTTTGACTTCTCAGGTGGAGAAGGGGACTTCAAGCTACTTCAAGAAGGCTATCGCACGGGAAGCTACTTCAAGAAGGCTATTGCAATGGGAAGCTACTTCAAGAGGAAGGCTGCTTCAAGGTGGTGCAATTACTTCTAGGTGAAGGCTGCTTCAAGGTTGGGCGATTACTTCTAGGTGAAGGGTGCTTGAAGGGTTTAGGAAAATAAATTGTATTTTATGTAAAATCCTTGCGAGGTAATAAAATAAATTTCTTTTCAAATCCCGGTTGAGTAAGCAACCGGGTAGTGGACTGACTTCCTTAGTATTTGCTAAGGTTGGAACCACTCTAAACTCTTGTCTCCTTGTCCAATATCTTTGTGATTGATTGTTTGAGTTAATTAATTATTAAAATCTTTATAAAACTCTATTCACCCCCCTCTAGTAGTTTTCAATCAGGAGAGATGGGTTTGGCTTGTTGCCCTTATTGTTGATTCTGATAAGGGACTTGGTTCAGATTCTAGAACTGAGAATTATTCTGATACTAGTTGAAGTTCCTGTTTGGGAAATTATCTCTAAGTTCCCTTGGTTCTCGAAATTCTGTTGTTGGTTGTTTGGACCAAGTTGATGTGAGTTTACCGCTCCCGAAGGATTTCCATATTGAAATTTGGGATGGTTCCTGTTTTGATTCATGTTATAGTATCCTTGACCAGGGATAGTGTTGACAACATTCAAACTTTCCATCTGGCCATTATCTCCTTGTCCACTTACTTTGCTTAGAACAACATCATAGAGAACATTGTAGGACAAAGTGGAGTGATCAATTCCTTTACATGCTTCACATAACAGTGAGACAGACTTGACTTGTTCTTGTTGTTGAGGGAGTGAGCATCTTCTTTCATAAGAAGCAAGAGACGATTCAATATGGTCTTTCTTGGCAACTAAGAGTTTGAGGGTTTCAATGATAGACTTGTACTCAGGAATAGCTTCATCCATAGCTACCTTCAACACTCCTTTGCCTACAGATCTACCCCAATTAGCTTGATTTTCAGCTCCGAGGGTGACAACCTTCCATGCGCATCATAACTCTGTCGCATGAAGTTTCCTCTAGATGAGGAGTCTAAAAACCTCTTGATATCGTCATCCACACCCCTATAGAAGAACTCAATGAGTTGATTCTTAGGAATGCCATGGTGTGGACACTTGCGTAGAAGCTCCTTGTATCTTTCCCATGCTTCAGCAAGGGATTCTCCAGGGACCTAAGTAAACATTATTATTCGACCCCTAATTTCATAGGTGAGAGAAGGATAGAACTTTTCTAGAAAAACATTTTGAAGTTGTTCCCAAGTGGTGATGGGTTCGCATTGCAAGGAGTTGTACCAACTTATAGCTCTATCAATAAGAGAATACTTGAAGAGACAAAGTCAGATGACATCGTCGGATACTCCATTTTTTTTTTTCATAGCACATAGATCAATAAACCTCAGAAGGTGCTCCTGACTATCTTCTCCTTGTTTACCATAGAATGGGCTATTTTGAAGCAAGATGATCCAATGCGACCTTATCTCAAAATTTGGAGCGTTGATAGGAGGAAGTTGCACTGGATGATGAACGTCAACAACTTTAGGGATTGAGAACTCCCTAAGGTCTTTTTGCAGTTCTGCTGCTTGTGTTGCTACTTGTGCTGCTTGGATTTCTTCTTGAACTGCAACTCTGGCTTCTTGCATGAGCCTTTCTCTCTGTGCATTAAGGGCTTGAGCTACCCTTCAGGCTATTTCCTCCTCTTGAGCCATTCTTGCTTAGTTCTCTCTGTTCTAATGATGAAAGGTTCTGACTATCTCAGGGTCAAAGCTAACAGTGAGTCCATGACTGTTCGAGCGGTGCATACACTAGCCTTTGGGGGTACTTGAGATGAAAAAATCTTTCAAAAATAAGATGGACGAAGAAGAACCAAAATTCAAATGAATGATCAATAGTATCAAAAGAAAAAGAAAAAACCTAAATTAGCCTTAAAAGAACTAGATTTGACTAACTAATTCCGTTGTCCCCGACAACGGTGCCAGAATTTGACGTGGTCTATTATCGCACTAACAAATTCACTCGGGGTTTAAATCCCAAAGTTTTTAACCAAAACCTGTGCAATAATACCACCCGCAAGAAAACGGGTCTTGTCGTAGTATAGTTAAGGATCGAATCCCAAGGGACAACATTTTTAAGAATCGTTGCTAGTCTAGTCTAGTCCAAGTAAGGCTAATATTTAGAACGAAGGTTGATTTGAGTTTAACTAAACTAATTGCAAGAAAGTAAAGAGCAGAATTAAAGTTGTATCTATATTAATGATGGGGATCAGTGGGGTGGTCCCGGGTTTCACCACTACTATACATGCAAACATATCCAATCACAAACATCTAGGAAAGATCTAGCTATCCAAATAGAACTACTGTGAACCCTCCCTGAGGAATGTTTAGGTCCGCGTAAGCATCACCTTAGGCATCATATTTCTCGTCACCACCCAGATCATGCACGTACGGTTCTAAAGATACAAATATCCAACTGAAGCTATGGCCCTCTTGAAGGGATGTTTAGGCACACAGAAGCATCACTGTGGGCTAGATGGCTCGTCCCCTCACAGATCATACACTTATGACCTCAGGGAATCCCATTCTATTTCTAGTCAGGGAGTCAACCGCTTTAATCGACATTTTATCCTACATATTGAAGTTCCCACAACATAGGAAAGAATAAGATAAAAGCAAGCAGGTGATCAGTCTACAAGCAAACATTGACAATTAACAACAAAATGAAAAGTTATATACATGCCATGGAATGTTTAACAAAAGGACATATAAGCATGGGCAGCGGGGCTAGTCCCTGCACCCCAGCAAAAAGGAACTACTCGTTCATGACATGAGAAGCAAGAAGAACAAGGGAGAGGGAAGGTTCCTCCATGAACATGGTGTAGAAGAGTGTCGCAGCTTGGTGAAGATGATGCAGTCTTCTACGTCGTGTCGGGGCAGATCTGGATGAGGAGTGAGAGACACCAAGACAGACCGGGTAGTCTTTCTCTCTCCACCTTCCTTCTCGTCTCGACCTCCTAACTCGCAATAGGAGGTGCAACCTTTGGATGCGTATATGGTATGGATGCATGTAGATGGACCGGGATCCCTTTCCAGGGGTCGAGCCTATGTTCAGGCAGCCTGGCAGCATCTCGGATCCGATGCCCAAATGAGGACCCTGCTAGTCCTATTTATAGGCTTGGATGGGGTCTTCATGTTTTTGGTGTGAGTCATCTTTACACTGTTTTGTAAACCGTTAAGTTCTTCACAGTTTGGTATTGATAAACCTTCATGGCTTGGATTTGATAAACCCTCACGATTTGGAACTCAACAGCCTTCACGGTTTAGAATGTTCATGATCTTGCTCTGATCGGTTTTGGAAACCGATAAACATCCTCACAGTATTGAGACCGTGAGGGTGTTCTCGGTCTGTGTTAATTGCCTCCAACCGGTCTGCCTCTTCAGTTCTCTTTATGGTTTGATGCCCTAGCAGTCTGGGAGTCCTCACAGTTTGCCAGGGTCGATCCTCTCGTGCTTCATGATTTTGGGAAACTGCTAGCCGCCTTATGTTCTTGGGGTCTAGGGTCATCATGATCCTCGCAGTCCCTTCATATGAATGGTCTTGGTCCCGCGGTTTGATATCTTCATGATCTTGGCCTTGCAGTTTGAGGCTGAGTGCCGCCTCACGGTCTCAAGACCGTGAGGGCTCCTTGCAGCGAGCACGAAGGTCGGAGTAGGGGCAATGTCGTGATGATGATTTGATGTGAAGAGGACGGAGGCGGAGTGGGCACAGGCGGCGCTGCTACAGGTCGTAGCATGGAGGAGCAGCAACATGGTTGTGATCCGGTGGAGCTAGCAGGTGGCAGTGGCGTCGACGCTGCTGATGGTGATGTGGAGGGTGGAGATGGAAGAAGGCGGGCAAGTCTTAGGGTTGCAGGTAGTGAAGGTCGAAGACATCATGGAAGGAGCAGGTGAGGTTAGGGTTTCAGTTCGAGCAGAGGAAGAAGGTAGGAAGAAGAAGAGGAAGAGGGTGCGGGTGAATGATGGAGTCGCTGCTGCCGTCATGAATTGCGGAGGAAGTAGGTGGGTGGGTGAGGGGGAGAGGAAGACAGAGAGGACCTTCATTCAGTTTGGGGGTCACGATGCTTCACAGTCTTGAGAGGGAGGGGGGCAATTGGGCTTGAAATGGAGAGCGTTCTCTCGGTTTTAAAACTGAGATGAGAAGAACGAACAAGACATGAGACCGAAAGGGTGAGACCGTGAATAGGAAACTGAAAGAGGGTGGAGATCATTTAGGTGAAACTGAGAGAATCAAAGTCATTGATTTGGAATCGGACGAGGGAAGTGTTCTCTTAGTCTTAAAGAGGAAGTGAAGACCAAAAAGGAGGGGGACCGCGTGATGAAAATTGAATGACCCAGATCGAAAGGGTGAAAGAGACCAAATGGCCAGAACGTATGGACAAGACCGAATATGTTCAAATCGAGAGGTTAAGACCGAGTGGGCAAACCGCTTGGTCAGGACCGAATGGTTAAGACTGATTGGTCAAGACTAAGGCTAAGAGGGTCTTGAGTGAAAGTGGGTCTGCAACCCACAATTCCCTTCAGTCTACATAAGAAAACACCAAAATTAATATCAAGTTAATATCAATCCAGCAAATTGAGCAAGTTTGTATATCATAAGACTTTAGGAATTGAAAGTGAATATATTAAGCAACATCGGGCCCAAAAATGGCGACTAAAACCATGATGAATATACATTCATCACATACCTCATTCGTATACCAACAAGTGAGGGTCAAACTCTAGATTCACACCAGGTCCACAATCCACCTGTTAGAAGTATATATGAAATTAGGGTTAAGTTCACACTAATTACTCAAAACTAAACATTTTTCTTTTTATTATTAATAAATCTGGTTATCAAAACCCTATCATCATGTGGATCATTTTTTCTTGACCCCGTAGAATATTTTGCTTTATATTTCCAATTTGTAGATAATTAGATATGAATTTTAGGAATTTCAATCAATTATAAAATCCTTGAAAAACACATTTTCATTATATTTCATTTAGGTGATGAAAATAATATCATCATGTAAGGAAAGTCTGCAATTCTAAAACATATTTTAGTTTATTTTTCTGTGCTAAATTTACTATGAGATTTTGAAGTTTAATTTCACATTGCAATCAAAAGGATTACCTTCTATTATTATGAACGAGCTAGGTCATTTTTATCAATTACCCATCAAGTTGAATAAGCAAAACATAACTAATATAACGACACATTATTTTATCCATTTATATAAAAGCTCCAATTACTATTCCATTTTGTATATTAAGAACAAATTACCTCTTATTTAGCCATTATGTGTATTTAATCCCATTCAATTACACATTAATCACATTTTAGCTATTATAAGCATATTTGACCCAATTTAAAGAGTGTCAATAATGTATTGAGCATCACCTAGATTATCAAATTCATTTTAGGATTATTATGGCATCTCATGTTATCATGAAACTTAATGATTCTAATGCATCACATGAGGTACCAAGATATGTAGGTTAGGTTGTTTATCCATTATAAACCAGGGCTTAGGTAACATATACTCATTGTATCATCAAGTGAGGATTCATAGATCCAAGGTATGAATAGGGTTAGGTGTAACATTAGTTAGGGTTAACACTAAAGTTTCTCATTATATGTGAATTAATGTTCATTAGGGTATACACAAGTGTGTTAGGATTTATATGGATCCTTGTTTGGCCAAAATTTTATAAGATCCAAAAATACAAGCCTCCTATGCAACATATTAGGTTTCTAGAGTCAAGATTCTAGGTTTTGGTATCTCACATTCTCCCACTAGCACATCAAATATAAAAAAGAATGCTTCCAATGATTTTTGATAACATGCTCATGTTTCTTCCCAACTCAACTTGCATGGAACTATAAATAAGCACACTACAAACTCTAGTAGTTTCTTCAAGCTACTAGCCTCTACCCTATCCACCATCTTGTACAACCCTTCTTCATGAGCTCCTACTTTAGATGACATGACAGTGGACTCACATATTCCACTTTCTCCTACACCAAGTTTGATGTCTAATGACTATACAATTTTTATTTCAAATTCTCACCACCTCTTCTCTAACAGTTGAAACATTTCCACCAACATGGATATTTGATTTTTAACCACACATTCATATATTTTCTTTAAACCTCCTAAAGGTTTTCATGATTGGAATAACAAACACAATTTCTATCTTTTTGGTGTGGAGAAATACGAATCACACTTGAGGATGATAGATAAAATTTATTTCTGTCATCAAATTACATATGACCTTGAGTAGCATAGACAAAATTATCAAGTTTATTTTGGCAGTCTTATAGAAGCATAAAAATTTACATTCCTGGTGTGTAGACCTCTTCTCCTACAATTTTAAGCTTAAATTTATTATATTTATCTATTCATGAAATGTAAATGGACCCTTTGCATGCAACATGCATAGAACTCTTAGATATATCATCAAAAAAAAATATTAACACCACTATCATACAAAAACCACATCTCTCAATAACCCTTCATAGTATAGGTGAATCTATGTTTGACTCAAAGCTCTAGATCCTGACAAACAATCTTAGTGGTCACATTCTTGTTGGTTGGAACAACATGCACCTCAACTATTTTGGGACCAGTCCACCCTAGACTTCTTAATCACAAATACCTTCCATGACACCCATGTTAATCAGACATAGACCCTTACTGGTCTCTATGGTGAGCCCTCATAAAATAATTCACTCTTCCTTCAAGAGTAGGAGTTCCTCAACAATCTTTCTCTTCTCTCCTCATGTCTTATGGTAGTAATTTCATCATACTGATTCTAATATGAAAAACGCAAGCCTAACACTAGCTAAAATACAAACATGACAACTTTTAATGACTCAATCAATAATAATGGCTTCATGGATCTCAGATGGACCGACTACGCCTTTGCATGGCTCGATAATAAACCCCCCAACTACATGTTAATCTAGAGAAATTACTATGATCCCCAACTTGGTCAGATTTATTCCCTTTAACCAACACCTCTATTGCCTCTAAACTTATTTTGGATCACAACCCCATCATCCTAGACTTAAAAACAATATTTTGGGGCACATAACCTTTCACATTGAATGATTTCAAAACTCACACCAAGTACATTACAACCATATAAGGGTATGCAACCCTATTAAATAGTAAAGTAAAAAGATGCACACTGACCCTTAATTCGTGGTCAGCCTATAACTTTGTTGCCCTATAAGGTTAAATTAATGACATCTATGATAAAAGAATATCCTATGACGAGTTTTATCCTCTAGATCAAAAAACATCCATCTTCATAGATAAAATCAACCCATTTTGACCTGCATGATATTTTACTTTCCCAAAAAAGTGCTAGAAATAGAGACAAAAAAATTATTCACTCAAAGAAGGGGATCTTAACATGACACAATAATGCTCCTTAAACAAAAAGAGAAACACAATCACATCTTACTATAAATGGACACCAAAACGGTATCCAATAAGACATCATCCAAAACACCATCTCACACTTCCACAGTCTCCTCAGCCCATATCCTCCAACACATAAACCCCTTCTATTCTCAATACATTCAAATATTTATTTAACTAGATGGTTCCTTAGCCTAACACCCTTACCCTCCCTTTCACCTTATACAAAAAATGGACAACTGCTAAAAACATTAACTATGCCAATTTTCTCATCGCTGACAATTTCTCAATCTCCTTCTACAACTCTAGTTGTCCCCTCCTAAAAAATGATATTCTAAACATATTCAAGAACCTCTATTCACACTCTAACTATAGAACTCTTCTATATAGACTCAATACCCACTTGTCTATTATACTTAAAAAAACCCACCTTAATATCAAAAGGAAAACCTATTAGCATCCTGAATTGTAGCTATGAAATTATAGCTATATTCTTAAATTGAGGATATCCTAGAGCCATAACATGTTATTATGAGAAATAAGGTTTCTTTTATAAAAGGAAACATGATCCTTGATTATTTTCTCACTAAAAATAAGATTATCCACCATAAACAACAAAAAGATATTTCCATGGATATCCTGAAAGTTTTGATAAATCCTTTGGCCATCTTAAATGAACCTTAGTTTGAAATATCCTCCAAAATCATGGTTTTCTACTTACTAGGATGAACTACATAAAAGGATAAGTATCATGAACCTCTTTCTCAATCCACAATTTATTCCCTTAATGTCTATGTTAAAAAGCTCCAATTGCCTTAGAAAAGGTGAGCCACAATCCCCTGAATTGCTTATCATAAACACCCATTTCCTTATTAGACTCCTACAACTAACAAACAAAAACCCCCTTATATAATCTTCAATAGTATGCGATAAAAGCACAAATACTCCTACCTTGCTTAGTCAATGGCAACTTTTTGAATCCCATATCATAGAACTTCCTCAACAGTAGGTGCAATATATGCATCTTCCAAGATTTTTTGGGGTCTCAAAACCAACTATGCAAAATCATCTCTTCTTAAGTACCACATACTTCGTGGTGACCAATGCATTTTTTTCTACATCCCTCAATGTAGCATTAGTTCATATCCAATAAAATACATTGGTATTTTCCTAGCATCAAAAACACCTTTAAGTCCTCTATCTAGAGCCCTATCCTATACTATCTAAAAACCTTTCGGATGGAATAGTCTTTCTCTATCCCTAGTGCCTCATGTCACTATGATAAATGGTTTTCTAATACAATTATCATCATACTTTTTGGATTGTATTTTCGACCCTTAAAACATTATAAACATCATAGACAAGCTACTATAGACCTTCTATGGAATCATACACCCTATAGATTAGGATACCCTATGTCTCCCTAAGTTAGAAAGTTTGTGGGGAACTAATAACCTACCCTTTATAGCATCCTTCATTAATGTAAAGAACCTCTATACATCATCAAGAACCCATAATCCATGTGGTATCTGATAGTCAGGTCTAAATGTTACAAGAGACTCTTCTTCTTGTCTCCCATTCCAAATACACATGTTCTTTCATTTGGGAAAATATAACCAAAGCACTATCACACGTTGAGAGCCATCACTTACATCACAATAAACAATAAACACAAAACATCATTCCAATTAGACCTCTACTTCTTTGATTATAGCCTAGAATTTGATATCAACATACCTCACCCTCTTTTTCCTCATCTATATCCAGAAGCCACAAAACTTGTACAACTCTAGAGATAACTCCTTGAAAATGATGATTCAAAACCCCTTATCTGAGCATACCCTAAAAAATATTAAAGATCATTGTCTATCCAAATCGAAACTAACCATGTCATGCATTAGGGGTAACACCTTCACCATAAAAGAGTCCTATATCCTCCTCTTCTTCAGATTTCCATGCTCACTCTTCTCAAAAAAATCTTTTCCAATATAACAAAGACCAAATACCATTCTTTTTATTTATCACATATGTGTTGATAGACTCATTTTTCCCCTAATCTACACAAACAAAATATATACAAACCCTTTGCTTATATGCTTCGTAGGGACAAACTTTAAACCATCTACGACAACTTTTTTATATTTCAACTTATTATACATATTACCAACCCCTCCAAATCACAAATTCCATATTAACACCCATTCTTTGACTAGAAGACAAAAATATAAGAACTCATTTTCCCCATCATATGGTAAAAATGTCTTGAAAAAAATCAAATTTCATTTAATGATATATACCTTGTTCTAGCGGCAATAATGTTAAGTTTGGCATTCTATAACTAAGTGGTATCATCCATTTCTTATAATAGGTTCTTCCTCCAAGTCCTCCCTTAATAGATGCATTTCTCCAACTTCTCTAGAATTCCCACTTACTCCATTCAACACTCAGATCCCTAATTAGGAGAACCCCTAGGCTTTTCCATTTAGATGCCTTTCTGCACACTCCAAGACTCCTCTTCAAGGTCCATTTACCAGCCTACAGATTGCACCACAACTTTTAGTGATCATCACCATTTTGGGTTTGTACTAAGGAGTTACCCCCCCCCCACGTGAACATGCTTTTATGTCACATAGGGGAACACTATGGGAGATCCCCCTCCCCGAGTTATGTAAACTTTTACCCACTAATCAATATAAACAGTTGGGTTTTTGGATATGCCACATTCGTATTTCGATGATGCAAATATTTCCCATTTCTGTCACTAAAATGTATTTATAGTGTTTCAGGTGATTAAGGAACTTAGACAAGATCCAAAAATAAACAATATGCAATGTTATGTGTTTGGATGCTTGTAGGTCTACTTGTACCATGTATATGCTTTATACAAGTGCATTTTGTACAAATTACGAGGAATGATGTAAAAATACATGACGAACAGCCCAATCCTGTACTAGACCCTATTCCACACTTATATCAAATCTTTAGGATAGTTCAGTGTCATTAGAAAAATCATTTGACATGTTTTCTAAAAATATAATAGTGTCTTTATAGGGAATATTTTGATCAAATTCTTCTTCAATTGAGATCCATTTCAATGAAACCACACCTCGACTGAGAAATAGGTGTTATAGAAAAAGAGCTACTGCAAAATAGCCTGAGAACAACTCCTAGTCAAAGTGTAGTTGGACTGAGATGTATCTTGGTCAAAGTACAATTCGACCGAGAATGTTCTACAGACAAAATTTAGTCATTGTAAAATCAACTTTTGATATTCTAACGGCTAGTTTAGCTTTAGTCTCATCCTAAACACTCCCAAAATAGTTATTAACTATTTATACGTGTTTCCTATATATAGGATTGCCTTATGGACACTTAGGACATACACTTGGGCAATCTATTTCATGTATCCTACTCCAAACTAATTCTGTATTGCTATCTTCACATCTAAACCATAGCTCACTAATATTGTCCCACTCCACCAAATATAGCCTTGCCTAAACTTGTGTCAAGTTGATCATCTCTTGTTTACAGAGAGATTGAATTTTAATTTTGTGAAGAGTTGTAGTTTCCTTCTTCCTCTCTTGTTCACCTTGTTGGTTTTTGGTGCTTCTTACTACTTCTTGCAAGAAGGCTGCAAAAAAGATTCTTGGATCTACTTCTTGTAAGAAGGTTGTGTTCATGACATGGAGGTTGATTGTGATAGAATCCAAGTTTTGAGTTCTCCTTGATATAGAAAAGGATGGTTGTCTTGAGCCATAAAACAATATTGATAATTTTGTGTATTTTGCATGTTTATAAGAAAGGAGTAAAATACATGTTGGAAATCTTGGTTGTAAACAACTAGGTAGTGGACTGACATCTTTTGAAGGAACCACTCTACATCCTTGTGTTGTGTGTGGTTGTTTCTATTTGTCTAACACTTTCTTTAGATGCCATATATTCTTAAGCAAGTTGCAATGCAACATTCCTTGTGTTTTAAATTACATAATTTATTGTTATATCTATTCACCCCCTCTAAAGCACAACAATTGGCATTAGAGTAGGCTTTAAGGATCTTTAACAAGTCATGAAGATGGGGGAAAACCTCTTCGGCCAACTCAACCTTGAAGGAACTCCATTTGTTACAACCATGATCTTTGTATGTAGGGTTGTAAATGAAATTTGTACAAAGATGTGTACTTGTGTGTAGATTGTATGTTTTATGATAAATAAATGGATTTCCTTTGCAATATTTCATTTGTGAATGTGATTTCGTGTATCATAATGTGTTAATAGGTCCAACATGATTAAAAGAAAAGAGGAAATCAAATAATGCATTATTAAGAAGGAAGTTTGAGATAATGAGAAAAATATAAGAAATATGTGGAAAATATGTAAGATTGATTATTATAAATGTTATTTTGAAACCACATGTTTTTCCAATGGTAAAAGGAGTCCAAATAAAGAAAAATAAAAGAACATGAGAGACAAAATATGCATGAAATATGCCTTAATAAGTGATACCTTGCTTTTGAAGAAAAGTCAGTTTCACTTTCAAATAATGACTCCAAACTTGACACGCAAGAAGATATAGTCATTAATGAGTTTCCCTCAAAATTTGAGATTAAAAGGAGTTTTAGTTCGAGAGATATGAATTTTAAAGAAATCATAAAGAGAGAGGGATAAATACATGTAACATTATTTTCCTGATTTAAATTGATTTTTAAATCAGATATGCATGGCACACCAGCCGTTGGATGAAGATCCAAGGGATGTGGCATCATCTCCTACCCCGAGTCAGACTGTTGGATCTGAGAGATTTTCCACTCTAGATTTCTTGAGACTCTGGGAATGGTAGGTTTCAGAAAGGAGTTTTTTTACTCTGGGAAGTTCTGGGGATCCCAAACATAGTGGGTTTGGAAGCCTGTCATGGTCTGTGCAAGGTTTCCCCAAATCGGGGGGGGGACACATGTGACCCTGCCCTATAAATAGGGGGCCATATGCCTTGTGCATAGCCCCAGAACACATCTTTGAGTTTGTGTGGATGAGACGAGTTGATTTGCATGATAAATTGAGAAAAAGGTCATGATGTTCACCTTCGACCAAGAGCAACTTCTCGCCGAAGAAGAACAAAGCCTACCCGACGACTCGAATGAGCCACGAGACAATTGAGAGGTGCGTTGAGTTTGGGAAGATGAGGCGGAGCTGTCGGTGGCCTTAGTTTGCACGTAGTTATAGAAACAAGCAAAGTCAACTAGCAAGTTGACCATCTGCTCACGTGAAAGGAAGAATGAAGGTTGAAGAAGACCCCTGTGCTTTTACCAAAGTGACCCAACTCCTCCTTCAGTTCAAGTAAGGGTACAAACATATTTTTCCCTTCCATTTTTGTTAGCCAAAGCATGCCTCCATGCGGGCGAGCCCTACTGAGATGACAAGGGTTGATTGGCCGACCCAGCCGATGTGGCTTGGGGAGGGCCCGGGATGCGCTACCCAGGTGGCAGGCTCCCATTAGTTGATAAAGGATTAATTTGCAAAAATTGTAACTAATTATGGGAATAACAGATGAAGATAAGTTATATATGAAAGTTGATTAGAAAAATATGTGGAATCCAACAAAAATAGGATTGAAGGCTAATATTTCTTGTAATTTAAAATACATAAAGTTACCACTTTTAATGCATTAAATTATGATAAAACCCTAATTTGAGATGGAAATCAGAATTAATGTTTCTTTTTGGTTATTTTGAGTGGTATTAACCTGTTGTGAATAAAAGGAAGATTTAAATCTGAAAAAGATGATATTATGCTTGTTTTAGGGTTTTATACACATGATTATGCATGAATGGGCTTAAAAACCCTAATTTTTGAAAATATGGGTTTTAATGGTTTTAATCTGAAAATATAAACATGCAACACAGATATAATGATCCTAAGCCTTATTTGAGAATAAAGAACCCTTAATGAGGATAATTGGAATAATTAGGGTTTTTGTAAATAAGAAACATGTTTTTAGGGTTGTTAGCCTGAAAAGGGTAAAGATGGATAAAGCAATATAAGAAACCCTAATGAATCCTAAGGAGACTTGGAAGCCTTAGAAAGTATCCTCATGTCATTAGGAAGTTGTTTAGAATATGACAATGACATTAGGTAATCTATATGTTTTAGGAATTAAGGTTGCTTGCATTAGGTGCTTGCTTGGATATCTAGTTGATTTTGGATTCTCTTGCTCAAGAATAGGTATGTGGTTACGCTTATGGGTAATCACTCTAGTTTCACAGTGATTTTTGAGGTTTTAACGATTGCTTGAAATTAACTACTTGGTTGACTTTTATTTCATGAAACTATAAAGTGACTATGGCTATCACCATAAATATATGTGCATAACTAGCTCAGATCCTAGTCCTCCTCTATAGCTTTGAGTAATTGTGAGAGATGGATAACCTAGTTATTAGTCTACCCATGGGGTAGGATCATCAGGTTACCTTGAGTTAATGTTTGGTCTACCTTTGGGTAGGATCATACGACTATAAGACCCTATGTGTTGGTCTACCCTTGGGGTAGGACCATAAGGGGCTATTTGGGATCTACTATACGAGAAAGGTAGGATCCATGTCCACTGTAGGGACAACACAGAGGTTTGGATATGTCAGGGTTGAGTAGTTATGTTTAATATGTAAAGTTTGATCTGTTAATCAATAATTTGATTACATTATGTTGTTACAAATAGATGCAAGATTTTTGTTCCCCCACATACCAGTATAATTCATTATACCAACTGTCGTTTTGTTTGTCAACATTTTAGGTTTATCAGAAAGTGGATAATCATTTAAAGTGACATTGAATGAATAAATCTTAATAAAGAATTGGAGGATTGTAGATAGATAGTTTCTTATCTGGGTAAAGTCCCTCAAATCCTCTATTTTGCAAGGTATGTGAAAAGAAATTGTTTATCCTCTTTTAATCTTAGTTGTGCTAGAATTTATTAAATATTTTTTATTATTTGCAAAACTATATGATCCTATTTTGGGATAATGACTCTAGCCTCTTGGTCTCCCTTAATTGGGGGTTACCAGGGGTGGGGTTGTTATATTTGGTATCAGAGCCTAGTTTTCTATATAATCTCTAATAATTATTAAATTTTACAAACTCTTTAGAGCCCAAGGGAGTTATTAGAGGATTTTCCAAAGATGGAGGTGTCTAGAAAAGGATCATGATCCTACTAGTTGGTTTACGAGGACTCCTAGAGTTCATGCGACTGCCTGGCCAAAATATGAAGATTTGACTCGAAATAAGATACCTCTAGGTCTTCTCATCTTTTTTCATCCCTTCTTTACCTCTTATCTCTAGAGAAACTTTAAGTGCTTAGGGTTTTCTCTCTCTCCACCACCTCTTGTGTTTGGGAATTTAGGGTGTTAAGGATTAGGGAATCCTCCACCAAACCAAGAAATGCATGTAAATAAGATGACATGGATGTAAGTTTAACGCTTATATATCTTTCCAAGTTATAAATCTGTGGTTAAAAGATTTTACTTGTGTGAATCAGCATGGCCCGTGTCAAGACTATAATTGTTCCCTATGATGCTGCTGAGAACCCTTCTGGAGGTAGGCCCCTCTACAAGAGGAAGTCCCCTCCACCAGTTGGGTTCTCCTCGGGCTTGACTTCATCTTCAGACATTGGTTTCTCTTCTCAGTTCATCTTTGGGTTGTAGAAGGGAACCGACTTAGGGTCTGAGCCTTCTCCTGAGGATCCCTCAGGTCTCTTTCTCTTCTTCGAGGGGCCAACATCTGGTGGTAGAACCACATCATGGGTCGAGATCTAAATGAGGACCCGATGGGATGGACCGACTTTAGTACTATCTTCACAGCCAGATTATTTCCAACCTCAGCTAAGAAGGAGAAGGAAAGGGAGTTCACCAACCTGATCCAAGGCAGCTTATCTCTCACAGACTTTGGCCACAAGTTTTGCATCCTAGAGAAATTTGGGTACATGATGATCGAGGAGAGATCGGTGGACCATTTTGTAGAGCGTCTACACCCTACCATCAAGCCTCATGTGATGGCTAGTAAACCAATAACCTTCACCGAAGCCTACAACACCACCCTAGACATGGAGAATACAATGATTCCTGCTCAGAACCCATCCAAAGGATACTTGGGTTTCACTGAAGGTACCTATAGCCTGAAGAATGATCACAAGAAAGGACAAGGATGTAATCATGCCAAGGGAAAGCATGGAGGTAAAGGAAAACCACACAATGAGAACAATCGTCCCAGGTTTTGCACCTGTAAGAAATGGCATTCAGGTGAGTGTCACTACAAGAAGAAGATGTGTTACCATTGCCAGCAAGAGGGACACTTCCAAGCCAACTTCCCTTTACCAGACCCAAAAGGCCCAAGCCCTGTAGCAGCCTAGCCTGTAGCATACCATTGTGGTCGCAGCCCCACCTACTGGAGAGCAAAACAAGCTCACATTTTTTCTATCGATAATGAGGAGGCATAAGCTAATGCTAATCGGTTGATAGAGGGTAATACCCCTTAGATTTTTCTTTTGTGTTTTAATATAAGCATGTAGTAGTCTGATGTATTGTGAAAAATAATGTAGGCATGCTTGAAGTTACGGGAAACAGTGTAAAAGCTCTTTTTGACTCTGGATCTACTAATACTTCTATTTTAAGGAATCTCACAACTATGCTTTGTTTGGATATCAAGGATTTTAGATATATTATGGATGTCACAACCCCAAGTGGTCGAATCTTTACATCCCTTTTGAAGACTCTAGTGATACCTATTAAGTATCGGGATCATGAGTTCCCTATAGATTTTATCCTCCTTGACATGAATGACTTTGATGTGATCATCAATATGGATTGACTCTATACCTATAGGGAAAATATCGATTGTAGGGAAAAGAAAGTAATCATAAAATGACCAGGTCACCCACCATTCACCATTAGAGGTAGGAAGGATGCTACCACTAGCCTGTATGTGTCATCCTTGAAGGCATAACAGATGATAACCAAGGGTTGTTAGGCTTTCCTAGCAGTTGTTACCGAGCTAGAGCCTAAGGTGCATCCCTTAGAGGAATTAGATGTAGTCAGGGACTATGCAGATGTGTTTTCGGAAGATTTTCCTGGGATTCCTCCTGAGAGAGAGGTAGACTTTTTGATAGAGCTAGCTCCCGGGACAAACCCTATTTTGATAGCACCTTATAGGATGACCCCTGCTAAGTTGCTCGAGTTGAAGAAACAACTACAGGAATTGCTAGACAAAGGTTTTATCCAACCTAGAACATCACCATGGGGAGCACCAGACCTCTTTGTGAAGAAGAAGGATGGGTCGCTCCAAATGTGCATAGACTATCAGATGATCAACCGGGCTACCTTTAAGAATAAATACCCTTTACCTCATATAGATGACATGTTTGACCAGCTAAAGTCAGCTCAAATCTTTTCAAATATTGACCTGAGGTCACAGTTGTGAGTCAAGAGTGAGGACATCTTGAAAACTACTTTTAGGACCCTTTATGACCATTATGAGTTTGTGATTATGCCTTTTGGGCTGTCCAATGCCCTGAGTGTGTTTATGAACCTCATGAATAGTGTGTTCCAGCCCTTCTTTGACTCGTTTGTCTAGTGTTAATAGATGACATCTTGGTTTATTCCGATGACCTAGAGCAATACTGTGACCACCTGGGTAGAATCATTACTATCTTGAGTAAGCAAAAGTTCTATGGGAAATTCTCAAAGTGCAAGTTTTGGATAGACCGTATCATATTCCTTGGAAACATCATATCTGGAGGGACCATCTTAGTGGATCCATCTAAAGTGTAGGCCGTATGAGATTGGCCAGCACCGAAGAACCCTTCAGAGATCTACAACTTTTTGGGATTAATTGGATATTATCGACACTTCGCAAAGGATTTCTCAAAGACTGCTTTGTCACTCACCAAATTCACGCGGAAGGATGAGAAGTTTATGTGGTCAGACTTATGTGAAGGTTGATTCCAAGAGTTAAAGGAGAAGTTGACTACGGCTCTAGTGTTGACTCTACCGTTTTCTAATGAGGGTTTTATGATCTTCACCGACGCATTGAAGATGGGGCTTGGATGTGTGTTAGAGAAAAATAGACACGTTGTCGCTTATGCCTTCAGACAACTCAAACCTAGTGAAGCAGACTATCTAACACATGATTTGGAGTTGGTTTTAATTATGCATGCCCTAAAGATTTGGTGACACTATCTATATGGAGATACCTTCGAAATCTTCACCAACTACAAGAGCCTAAAGTATATCCTGACTCTGAGGGACCTAAATCTGAGACAGTGACAGAGGATGGAATATATGAAAGACTATGATTTCACCATCGCCTATCTCCCTTGGAAAGCTAATGTTGTGGCTGATGCTCTTATCTAGAAACAGCTCAGGTGTGCAATTATCTTGTCTAGCCAGTGGAGGAAGCTAGAAGATTTTTTGGAGTGGACTCCACAACCGTTAGAAGATCGAGTTCGTTTGGCTAATATCCAGATTAAACCAGACCTGTTGACCGAGTTGGTAGCTGCCCAGTTAGCTAGCCCAGAGCTTGACAAGATGAAAGGTTTGTTAGAAAAACCTCAAATCCATCTCTCAGTGGGAGTGGATGGCAGAATCCATTATAAGAGTCATATTTGGCTTCCTGAAGATTCTCCATTGAAGGATCGCATCTTGCAAGTAGCTCATGGTTCTAAGTACATCGTACACCCTGAAAATACCAAAATATTTAAGGATGTGCAATGGTACTTTTGGTGGCCTGGAATGAAAATAGATATAGCGACATATGTGGCTAGTTGTCTCACTTGCCAGATGGTGAAGGCTGAACACCAGTGACTTAGTGGATTGCTATAGTCGATTGAGATTCCTAAGTGGAAATGGGAATAGATCACCATGGACTTTGTGGTGGGTTTCCCCAAGACCAAGAGAGGTCATGACGCAATATGGGTTGTGGTAGATTGCCTTACCAAGTCGGCACATTTCCTTGCCTTAAATACCATTGCCAAAGTGACAAATCTAGCTAAATAGAGAGACTATATGACTGCATGGTGTTTCGAGTTCAATCATTTCTAATCATGATCTAAAGTTCACTTCCAAGATGTAGAAGTAGGTACAAGAGGAACTCGGTACTAGACTAAAGTTCAATACATCGTATCACCCCCAATCTGATGGACAGTCAGAGAAGACAATCCAGACTTTAGAGGATTTGTGAGAGTTTGTGTGCTTGAGTAGGGTGGATCGTGGGAGCAATACCTGCCCCTCACTGAGTTTGCTTATAATAACAGCTACCAAGACAGTATCAGGATGCCTCTGTATGAAGCTCAATATGGGAGACCATGTCGGTCACCAATTCACTGGGATGATGTTGGTGAGAGGACCTTGTTGAGGTCAAATGAGCTCCAGGTCTATGTAGATAAAGTTGCTTTGATCAAGCAGAGGATGAAGAGAGCCCAGGATCGATAGAAGTCATATGCTAATGCGAAGCAGACTGACTTCCAATTCACTATGGGAGAGCATGTGTTTTTGAAAATCTGACCGCTTCAAGATATAGCTAAGAAGAGAGGGAAGTTGAGTCCCCGATACATGGGTCTGTTTGAGGTTTTGGAATGGATTGGTGAAGATGCATATCATTTAGCATTACCCCCGCAGTATAGTATGATGCATGGTGTTTTTCATGTGTCCAATCTGAAGCACTATGTGAAGGACCCAAGCCATGTGCTAATCATTGAACCTATTGAACTCCAAGGGAGTCTGACATACCCTAAGTCACCTATGAGGGTACTAGATACCAAGGTGAAGGAGCTCGGGAGTAAGAATATAGAGATGGTAAAGGTTCTTTGGAAGCACCATGGAGAGGATGAAGCCACATGGGAGTTGAAGACAGACATGGAAAAAGCTTATCCCAATTTGTTTGCTTGATTGCTTGAATTTTAGGGGCAAAATTCCTATAAGGAGGGGAGGATGTTACAACCTCAATTTTTGTATGTAGGATTGTAAATGCAATTTGTATAAAGATATGTACTTGTGTGTAGATTGTATGTTTTATGATAAATAAATGGATTTCCTTATCAATATTTCCTTTGTGCATGTGATTTCTTGGATCATAATGTGTTAATAGGTCCAACATGATTAAAAGAAAAGAGGAAATAAAATAATGTATTATTAAGAAGGAAGTTTGAGATAATGATGAATTTTAAGAAATATGTGGAAAATATGTAAGATTTATTATCATGAATGCTATTTCGAAACCACATGTTTTTCTAATGGTAAAAGGAGTCCAAATAAAGAAAAATAAAAGAATATAAGAGAGAAAATATGCAGAAAATATGCCTTAATAAGTGATAACTTTCTTATGAAGAAAATTCACTTTCACTTTCGTATAATGACTCCAAACTTGGCACCCAATAAAATACAGACATTAGTGAGTTTCCCTCAAAATTTGAGATTAAAAGGAGTTTTAGTTTGAGAGATATGAATTTTCAAAGAAATCCTAAAGTGAGAGGGATATATACATGTCACATTATTTTCTTAATTTAAATTGATTTTTAAATTAGACACGTGTGACATGCTAGCCATTGGATCAAGATCCAAGGGATGTGGCATCGTCTTCTACCCCGAGTCAGACTACAAGATCTGAGAGATTTTCCTATCCAGATTTCTCGAGACTCCGGGCATGGCAGGTTTTGGAAAGAAGTTTTTTTATTATGGGAAGTTCTGGGGATCCCTAACATAGTGGGATTGGAAGCCTATCGTGGTCTGTGCAAGGTTTCCCCAAATCGGGGTGGGGGGGACACATGTGACCCAGCCCTAAAAATAGGGGGTGATATACCATGTGCATAGCCCCAAAACACATCGTTGAGTTCGTGTGGATGAGACGAGTTGATGTGCATGATCAATTGAGAAAAAGGTTGTGATCTTCGCCTTTGACCAAGAGAAACTTCTCACTGGAGAAGAACAGAGCCTACTTGGTGACTCGACTGAGCCATGAGATAATTGAGAGGTGTCTTGAGTTCAGGAAGATGAGGCGGAGCTGTCGGTGGCCTTAGTTCATGCGCAGGTGCATCAACGAGTGAAGTCAACTAGCAAGTTGACCATCTGCTCATGTGAAGGGAAGAACGGAGGTTGAAGAAGACCCCATGTGCTTTTACCAAAGTGCCCTGAATCCCCCTTCAATTTAGGTAAGGGTACAAACATCTTTTCCCTACTATTTTCGTTAGCCAAAGCACGCCTCCACGCGGGTGAGCACTGCTGAGATGGAAAGGGCCGATTGGCCAGCCCAGCCGAGGTGGCTTGGGCGGGACCCGGGATGCACTGCCTAGGTAGCATGCTCCCATTGGTTGATAAATGGTTAACTTGCAAAAATTGTAACTAATCATGGGAATATTGGATGAAGATAAGTTATATATGAAAGTTGATCAGAAAAATATGTAGAATACAATAAAAATTGGATTGAAGCTTGATATCGCTTGTAATTTAAAAAGTACATAAAGTTACCACTTTTAATGCATTAAACCCTAATTTGATATGGAAATCAGATTTAACGTTTCTTTTTGGTTATTTTGAGTAGTATTAACCTATTGTGAATAAAAAGAAGAGTTAAATTCGAAAAAGATGATATTATGCTTGCTTTAGGGTTTTATACACATGGTTATGCGTTATGGGCTTAGAAACCCTAATTTTAGAATATATGGATTTTAATGGTTTTAATCTAAAAATATAAACATGCAATAGAGATATAATGATCCTAAGCCTGATTTGAGAATAAAGAACCCTTCATGACGATAATTGGAATAATTAGGGTTTTGTAAATAAGAAACCTATTTTTAGGGTTGTTATCCTGAAAAGGGTAAAGATGGATAAATCAATATAAGAAACCCTAATGAATCCTAAGGAGGCTTGGAAGCCTTAGAAAGTATCCTCATGTCATTAGGAAGTCGTTTAGAATATGACAGTGACATTAGGTAATCGATATGTTTTAGGAATTAAGGGTTGCTTGCATTAGGTGCTTGCTTGGATATCTTGTTGATTTTAGATTCTCTTGCTCAAGAACAGGTATGTGGTTACGCATATGGCTAATTTCTCTAGTTTCACAATGATTTTTGAGGTTTTACCAGTTGCTTGAAATTAACTACTTTGTTGACTTTTATTTCATGCAACTATAAAGTGACTATGGTTATCACCATAGATATATGTGCATAACTAGCTCAGATCCTAGTCCTCCTCTATAGCTTTAAGTAATTGTGAGAGATGGATAACCTTGTTATTGGTCTACCCATGGGGTAGGATCATCCGGTTACCTTGAGTCAATGTTTGGTCTACCTTTGGGTAGGATCATACGACTATAAGACCCTATGTGTCGGTCTACCCTTAGGGTAGGACCATAACGGGCTATTTGGGATGTACTATATGAGAAAGGTAGGATTCATGTCCACTGTAGGAACAACACAGAGGCTTGGATATGTCAAGACTGAGTTTAATACATAAAGTTTGATATGTTAAGCAATAATTTGGTTGCATTATGTTGTTACAAATAGATGAAAGATTTTGGTTCCCCCACATACCAATATAATTCATTATACTGACTGCCGTTTTACTTGTCAGCATTTTAGGTTTATCAAAAAGTGGATATTCCTTTAAAGTGCCATTGAATGAATAAAGCTTAATAAAGAATTGGACGATTGTAGATAGACAATTTCTTATGTGGGTAAAGTCCCTCAAATCCTATATTTTGCATGGTATGGGAAAAGAGAATTTTTATCCTATTTTAAACTTAGTTGTGGTAGAATTTATTAATTATTTTTTATTATTTGCAAAACCATATGATCCTATTTTGGAATAATGGCTCTAGCCTCTTGATCTCCCTTAATTGGGGGTTACCAGGGGGTGGGGTCGTTACACCATATTACTAATTAAGCACATTTAGTCATTATGTGTGTGTTAGTGAGCAATGTAGCGTGCATGATATATTTAATAAGTTCACTTGCATCTTAGTCTATGTTTATGTTATTAGTTCAATATCATGTGTGCTAAGAGGTGTTATGTGATTTGAATCAGTTAATGTATTTAAGTTTTACCAAGGTTATATGTACTAGGGTTAGTCAACTCCAAATCAGGATTTAGGTCAACATGATATATTCATCGCATATAGATCATCAACATTTTCAAAGTACATGGTTAGGTTCCATATATCCATATATCATCATGTCACAGTTTATAAACTCATACCAAGGTCGAGGTCATATGTATTCATAGCTAGGGTTTATGTGACAACCAGTCACACAAAGAGAGATTACTCAAAACCTAAATATGATCAACAAATAAAACACATCACTATTTGAGGGTTAATAAAAACTGATTAAATTTGCACAAACTTACTCAACAACATCTCAGATTACTTCATAAATCATTCCAAAAATCTCTTATAAAGGCTCTATTGTCTCAACCACAACATATACACAAGAGATAGCATCCACATGCACAACATCAGAATACTAAGAAAGCTTGAGTCGATAAAACACTATATTCAAAACATTCACACATGGACCTGAGAATACAGGGATGACTCTAGGTCATACTAGACATCTATACAACTATCCATCTATGATCCATCACGTCAGCTTTGCCTCACCGCCATGGGTCTGCTATTGCTACTGACGATCGCCTAAAAAGATTGTGGTGACCCATGGGTGAGACCCATGTCTCAAAAAGACATATAACTCACAAGAACACTTATTGATTACAACAGGTTATGTTATTAAATAGGTTAAGTAGATCAAGAAGATTAAATAGATAGATAGATAAAGCAAAATAACAAAACTATTAATCATAATGGCTTGTTAAAAGTAATTCTATTCAGAGTCTTATAAGCTAGCATTATTCTCAATTACCAGATGTAGATATTATCATGAACATGCCCATTATCATGAGCCTTACTAACATCATAAATATTGATAGCCACATGTGCATATTTTAAAAGTAGGAGCAAGTCTAACAATATAGCATGTCTACAATCACCAATAAACTAACAACATAAGCATATATATCTAACAATATACCACATCTAACAGTATAGGAATATCCAATAGGATGAATATAGTTAACAACAAAAGCATGTCTAATAGTGTAAGGCATGTCTAATAGCATAACACTGCAGACAACATAAGCATCTCTAACAATATAAGCATATCTAATAATATAAGCATTTTTAACAATATAACATTTCTAATCAATATAACATGTAAGCATACCTACTTCATAAGTGGATCTAATATCATAAGCATAACTATTGGCATGAGCATGATTAGAAGTATGGGCACAGCTAACTACATAGGCATGACTAACATCATAAGAAATTCTAATAACATACATGTAGCCAACAATATAAGCATATTTGTAGCATAAGAACATCTATCTTTTATTCATGCACCATGCATCATCTATATGTGAGAAGGGCAAACAAGGGTTATCATCCAATGTGAAGTGTTGTGTATAATTCTAATCAGATATGATACACGTCTGATTACATATTTTATTAATGCCCTGAGGATTTGAGTTGTACCACTCAAATCCAACTGACCACTGCAGACTCAAAATCAGTGCCATACAAGCTCTATGGAAGAGCTGAAATCCATGAACTCTCCAACACCTTCCGATCAGTACAGGAGAATAACAAAGAGACATATCTGTCAACTGCAAATAGAGACATATAGTCAAGCTAAAAAGAAAACAACTAGTCTGACCTTGGTATAAGTCACAAAACTAGAGAACAACTCATGCATGGTCGTTCAATAAGAGGCATCCTGTAGTTACACTACTGCTGTTCACAAATCA
The DNA here is from genome assembly GCA_963693085.1 of Alisma plantago-aquatica. NCBI lineage: Eukaryota > Viridiplantae > Streptophyta > Magnoliopsida > Alismatales > Alismataceae > Alisma > Alisma plantago-aquatica. Next base: position 1,097,616,859 of record OY856413.1, read on the forward strand.
CAAGTTAGAAAACAACTCACATATGTCCATATGAACTGAGGGCTAGGTATGACCGCAACCATCCTACCTAAACACCTAGAATCTAGATGACAACCACCCTACAAACTCAACAATATGCACTTCAGGTTTTCCTTGGGAATACCCATTTCACCATCCAGCAACTTCTAACACTGAAATGGATCTATGGCACATGACATCTACATGATTAAGGTTTCACTTTGATTAGTTAAGTGGATTGAGTGAATTAAGGCTGAATCAAACAAGTGGACACACAAATCATAATTCATTTCTAGCAAGTATTTGACATAACAAGTCCAAAAGATATACAACATAGAAGACATGTTCCTTATTACAACACCACATGATACTATTTCATCGCCATTCATGAATCTAATCAACATCACACCGACACATGATATAAATCATTATCCCATTGTCCCAGTGTACCAATCCTTATAACATCATGAAGAGGATCACACCTTTATTAGGTCTCAACCATGCCCAAAGGTCACTAAGACCATCACATTATCTCATGCAAGAATATCATTATCTTTCCACGCCTCATCAAGGCTCAACCACCATCACATATATGTAATATATAATGTTCGGCTTAGCATTACACATAACAACAAATTAGAGTTACAACAATGTAGATAGAGAAAGTACTCCATGATTATATGAACTGCACAAGGAACCAAGAAACATCTTTGTGTTGTTGAATTGGATTAAGGTTCAATAACTTACCCAATTTAGGGTTTCCAAAAATAACAATTGCATGCAATCAGTAGTTCTTATTATTTCCAACAAATCTTATAAGCAAGGGCATTCCTTTATTCTAAAATATATGCAAGATAACTAGGTATAATTTACCACCATCATTTAGTTGTACTAGGATTAGAGTTAACAATGCTAGTTGGCTTAACATTGTGAATCAACACTTCACAACAATCTTAGATTTACATTCATTTTAGGGAAAAGGTAAGACTACCAACTTATGCGACTCAAAACTATTAATCCTATCGAAATGATTTGAACTATTTCAAAGACCCAACATGCATTTTTTGCATTGCCCTCTACTTCTGGCTGTCTCGCAATACCTTCTACAACTTGTCCTACAACAGTACCTTGACCAACTCCAGGTCTAATAGAAAACCAACGACTTGGAGTAAATAAACTAAGGAAATCCATATACTATACTATGATTTGATTTATTTAGACTATTATCCTATATAAGAATGCAAAATTCCTTTCTAATTTTAGATTTTGTACAAACATATATGCCATGGTTCCTTACTTCGATAGGGTGCAAATATATAAATTTCTTTTGGGGTTATAGTTGATGGTTCTTTTTTAATTCCATCTCTACTTCAAAACTGGGTATATATAGCAATCCCTATTTATCTATGACCATAGATCAATTCCCCCTTTATTTGGAAGGCTTCTTTGTTTGTAGACAAAGCTGATTCAGAATTGTCTTTCATTCCAAGGCATAACTTGTATCTATGCACTTACCGCTAACCACAACTCATCCGCTGGGAGTTTCTTTTTTTATCCTATATGGATGATCCGATCCCCAAGGACCATGATTGGAAATTGTTTGATCATCTTTCTCCTAAGAGAACAAATAAGAAAGATCCCTTAACTATTTAAGTTTTGAATAGAATAACTCAACCCTTTTTTGGTAAGACCCACATAGAAATATGCTACTGACTTGAGTAAAGCTAAAACTCATCAAACCCCAACATCAGGTGCCATAAATACAACCTATAAAATCATAGATCATACATCAGAGAATCAAATTCAAGGCAATGAAAACCATTGCATCGTGCATATGAATCACCATCACTAAATCACAATTGTATAAAACACAACCATCAGATGCAAAACATGTAACACCTTGAGACATTCATCTAGAAAAACCATCAAGGCATAACTTAGAAAAACCATGGCTTACCATTGAGTGTGAGCCCTATACTCACCATCGGTTTCAGGAGCAAGGAAACTCATCAAATTCGATATTAGTGAAATCATCATTTGTCTTAGCCAAGAAAACCTTTGATTAAGCAACTAAGTGAACTGTAGATCTAATAATTAATAGAAAATAGTCCATGACCTCTTAGGATGATCATGGGTTGTGCCATTAAATAATACTATCAATTTAAATCTTAGAGAAATCCACAAATCAACAATTAGGATGGCCATCGATTGCCAACCTAGTGAGACCATTGAATTAGCCATGAGAGAGCATCAAAACCATCCGATGTGAGAGGAAACAAAGTCATCATTTTTAAGCACAAAAGAAGAACCAAAATAGAAATAAGTAACCTCCATCGGTAGGCACAAGGAGCCCAACCATTGAGTTATGGAAACAAGAGAGATCAGCTTAAAACATTAGAGAGAAACCATCCTTTGAGAAAGAAAAAGGACCATCAATTTGAACCACTTGGAGGAGCATCATGACCGTCGTTTCTTAAACATAATAAAATAAAAAATAGAAGTAAATCCAAACCATGGATCGTCACAAAATGGTGGAACCAAATAGCATCAAAACCAATGATCAGATTGAAACACAAGGAGGGAAAAATTTGCTCAAAACCCTATGAAGGACCATCGTTCATGGGGCTTAAGATGATCATGGATCATATAGTGATGACGAAAATATGATCAACATTTCTTGAGCTTACTAAAGTCATAAAAATAGTAAATAAAGTACTAAAATTATTTTTCCTATAGGCCAACCCATTGGATCCCCCAACAAGTAGAAATACATTTTCAAGACACCAAATAAAACATAGCCAATTTCAACCATTCAAACACCATAGATTACTATGATTATGAAAGCCATCAACCAACTAGAGATAAAAATATTATGACATGGGTTCTTAAAAATATAATAAGGTCATAAAAATAGTAGAAACACACCATAGTTCTAAACAAAAGACCAATCATCAGATCATGAGGCAAGGTGGAAATCAGCTCAATTAGGTCAAGGACAACCATCAATTTCCACCACAACAACTCCATCAATTCATGGAAAAGAAAGGTATGAAGCTCATCTCCCAAAATAGAGAATGTGAACAAGATTAAGGAGAACAACCAGAGAGTTATCTACTCAAAATCATATATATATATATCAATTAGCAAAGGATTCAAATTTGCTACGCGTTATTGGGTTTTATAGCAATATTTAGCATGACAAGTTGAATGGTAAGCAATAAAAGTGGAGCAAGTTATATAAATTGCATCTAGAATGAAGTTGTAGATCCAAATAGCAATAAAATCGAGGAAGAAGGAATAAAATCCTAGCTTTGAGCTTCTCCATTCGTTGAAACTAGTTCCACATCCAAGAATGAGAAGCCCTAGATCAAAGGAGCAAGAAGATGAGTGTCTTTCATGTTTCTAGCAAAAACTCAACCATGAGGACTAGGGATCCAGACAAGAAGAAGATAAAGGAGGGTAAGATCAGCAAGGAAATGAAGATAAGAGAGAATATCTTACTTGCTTGAGTCAATAACAACTATGGAAGCATTGAAATCTTGAAAGAAGACTAAATATGAATCCCATGATCATATGCAAGTAGATTGTTCCAAGGTCTTCCTATCTTGAGCTTCTTTTTCTTCCTCAAGAAAGAGGGACAAGCTCCAACATAAGGGGAAGAAGAGAGGGTGGGCTTGGAGTGTAAGAAATTGTTTTGCAAGCAAGGAGGGAAGTATAAAAGCTAAAAAGGGAGAGAGAAGGAAGAGGTAAGGTGTCTAGCCAATATTGCCAAGTGTCTATGGTCAAGAGCATCACTTGCATGCATCCCAGAAGCCCATAATAGTGAGAATCAAGAGGCCCACCGAAAATTGGCTCCCAAATTATCAGTTGGCCCCACTCACAATAAACCCATCATTCATGCACTCAAGTAGCCCATCTATGAGAGGAGAATCCTAAGGTGTGGTGCCCAAAATCAAGGTTTAACTAGGCACCCCATTTCAAAACTAACTCTAGAATAATATAAAAACATGTGAGGCACAACAATCACGTGAAAAATTGCAAGAAAAACATCTGATATGGGTAAATTGCATTAAAGTCCAAAATGTGCAAAAAATGCATAACTTGCTCAAATAGTGTTCAAATTGGATCAAACTTGAAACATAGCTTAATTAACTGACATAAAATCATAAGATAAAGTTTAATTATACATCCAAGAACCTATTTAAGATAATCAAGAATGATTAGGTATTAAGCCAGGTTAGGGGTCTTACAACCATAAACCCTAAGAGGGATTTCTCCTCCAAAATCTGAAGCAAACAAGGATGGTTACCTCCCATGCATGTCATATTCTAACTACCCCAAGGTTCTACTATCTTATGGTGATGTCACAACATATCCAATAAAGCTATGAGCGTCCTTATCAACCTATGGGTTATGGGCCCACCACACTTTTGCTACACCACTCCGATCCGATGTCCCGTGTCATGATGTCACCTATCTATACACCTTGTACCATTGTCATTAGATATATTATCATTGAATTATTATTCTTCTCAAAAAGTCACTGGATCACCTTAAGATCTAACTCTCTCTAGGGGAAAAACATTGGGAACTCATTTGAATGTCTCCAAGTCACATACCACTGATACACCCTAGATATGGAAACTCATAGCCTTGGTATCCATTACATGCATCAAAAAACCTCACATCCTTGTCATATTAGCTTCTCTACCATCACGATTGGTAGTCAACATGTTAGAAGGATCTTTCTAACTTGATAGAAAACTCAAACAATGTCCTTATTACAAACATCACGATCCTAGAACTATAGTCCAAAACAACCACATGTTACTCCAAGATATCCATCCTTAGGATTACATCGAATCCTCACATACCGAGTGGCATGAGATCCACTCAAATGAAACATCCTATGAAGAAAGAGCACAAGGGGAAAGATATACCTCTCACAACACAACGATCCATCGCAAGAGTTTCTAACAAAAAGATTATCGATCCTACCATTATCATACAAGTTACAACCTTTTATGTTCTATTCACTTTTTCACTTGGATTCCTTTCCAACTGCATAAGAATTATAATGATTATCGTGCCTCATTACTCTTTTATGTTAGTCATTTATCATGCTCATGTATATCTTCTCGTTTATCATGTTCCTTATTCACTCTTTTAGGGGCTAGTTCATCACATTTCTCATTCTTATACATTCAACAGTGACCATCCCCTTTAGTTTCTTTTATATATCATGATAATTTTATATTAACATCTTTTTTCACAAAGGGGTGGGTCTGAGATTAACCCAGGTTCCTCTTTATTCATAGATTTTTATCCACTTTTATTATCTCATATCATGGTTATCATCAGAGTTCTAGTATTCTTATATGAATTTTACACCTCAGATTATTACACTAACACATATTCATTTTTATTTTATTCCATTGTTTTCTAGAATCATAGTTTTGGAAGTCCTTCTTAGCTTATTTTCATTCATATTTAAGCTTCATGGTGTCATATCTCTTTCTTTAATTATCAAACTTTCCAGATTTTAATGAGTTACAACATGATTTTCACCTTTCCTTAGGTATGATTAAGATACGTTCGCCATGATTTCTTAATTATTATGCTCTTTGGATTGTTTTGAACTGACTACTTGATTAGGGTAATCATAAAGATAACAATCAAATTACTAAATTTAGGAAGTGAGCATTATGTTCATGTTTCATTAATTTTTTATCATCCTAGTCCTTAGTCCTAGTGTCCCTGTAGACTCAATGAATCTAAAGCTCTGATACCACCAAATGTGACAACCAGTCACACAAAGTGAGATTACTCAAAACCTAAACATGGTCGACTGCTAATAAAACACATCACTAAAAAGAAGGTTAATTAAAATTGATTCAATTTGCACAAACTTACTCAAAAACATCTCGGATTACTTCATAAATCATTCCAAAAATCTCTTACAAAGGCTTTGTGTCCTTAGCCACAACATATACACAAGATATAACATCTACATGTATAACATTAGAAAACTAAGAAAGCTCAAATTGACAAATACTATATTCAAAACATTCTTGTCTGGACCTGAGAGTACAGGGACGACTCTAGGACATACTAGCCATCTAAATAACTATCCATCTATGATCCATCACGTCATCTCCTCCTCTCTTCCATGCCTCCGCTACTGCTACTGAGGATCACCTAAGCAGATTGTGGTGACCCATGCACACGGGTGAGACCCATGTCCCAATAAGAGATATAACTCACAACAATGCTTATTGATTACAACAGGTTGTGTTATAAATAGGTCAAGTAGATCAAGCAGATTAAACCGATAGATATATAAAGCAACATAACGAAACTATTAATCATAACAACTCATTAAAACAATTCTATTTAGAATCTTAGAAAATAGCATTATTCTCAATTACCGTATGTAGATATTATCCTGAACATACCCATTATTATGATCCTTACTGGCATCAAACATATTGATAGCCACATGTGCATATTTGAAAAGTAGGAGCATGTCTAACAATATAGCATGTCTATAGTCACAAGCAAAACTAACAATATAAGCATATCTAACAGTATACCACGTCTAACATTATAGGCATATCCAATAGGAAGATTAAAGTTAACAAAAAAATCATGTATAATAGTGTAAGGCATGTCTAATAGCATATCACTGTGGAAAACATAAGCATCTCTATCAATATAAAAATCTTTATCAATATAAGAATTTGTAACAATATTAGCATTTTTAACAATTAGCATTTATAATTAATATAACATGTAAGCATACCTACTTCATAAGTAGATCTAACAACATAAGCATCACTATTGGAATGAGCATGATTAGCAGTATGGACATAGCTAACTACTTAGACATGACTAACTTCATAAGCAATTCTATTAACATAAGCATAGCCAATAGTATAAGCATGTTATTATTTCAACAAAGAGTGACACACTCTCTCTCTAGGGTTGCACATCTCTCCCTTCTCTCTACCCTCCCGGCAGATACCGCTGGGGGGAGGGAGTGCCTCCTCGGTGCTTTCCTCCCCTGGCCCCAGACCTGGCGAGGCGTAGCAAGTCAGAGCGGACCTCAGGAGGAAGGAGCTGCATCATTGATGGGGCTGTCTTGGTTGCTCAGGGTGAAAGGGTAGACTGATGCACGCGTAGCGATCAGATTTGGACTGGGTTTGGCTACCTCGACTCATTCGACTCCATTCTGCTCAAGCGTGGCAGATGGAGAGAAGATGTCTGCTCCAGATCCGTTGATCGATTGTTGCTCCATCATGCTACTAAGGAAAGGGGCTCCTTCTCCTTACCTCACTAGCATCCTCTCATCCCTTCTCCGAGTGTTGTTGTGATGGCGGCGTCCCTTTTTGGGGGCTCAGTTCTGTGACCTTTTCCAGGTCCTGGACTGGGTAGGAGGCTAGCTGCTCCCGTGCGACAGCAAGCTCCCTCCACCGGCGTAGGCAGAGTAATGGTGAGGCGTCCAGTGCCTCATTGCAATTAGTTGCCTCTTGTGGGAGTGGGTTTAAGGGGAGGTTGTGCACCTCTTCGTTCCCTTCTGTTGTTGAGTGCAGGTACACCTTCAAGGTGTTTGTGGAATTAGGGATGGTGGTTTTTCAGCCTGGGTCCTTTTTTCCTCAAGGTGTTTGATGTGGCATCTCTGTGCAAGTAGTGTTGCTGCGTCTGGCAGTGTGTGTAGTTGGATCTTTAGGAGTAGATTGACATTGTCCATTTCCTCCTTAGTTCCATATGTTGTCAATAGGATATGTTACTAAATAGGTTTCCTTTTATGGGTCTAAATAGACACCATTAGCTGGTTTTAGTTTAGGATGATAGTGGATGATCAGACTCCTTTCATGGAACACACTTTGTGGGTGTTGTGATTGAAAGTGTTTCATGGATCGACGATGATTTAGCAGTAGGAGTCCAAGGCGAGCCGCCGATGATTTCTTATTTGGCTGGACAAGACGTTTGTTTGGTAACCTTTACGTTTGGAGTTGAGGATCTGTCATAGGTCTCTTCTCGGGTAGGATACAGGAGGTTGCAGGGCCTGTATTATTTATCAAGTCTTCTATGTGTTCCCAGTTGGAAGCTAACTCAAGAAGCAGTGACATGGTTTGGCTTGATGAATGGGTCTAATAGATATGTAGGAGCTTATTATAGACATATTTGTGGGTGTTATAATGGCTCTATATGGGTTCTTTCTTCTCTGTTTGATCCTTTATTCATGTTTAGAGCTTGTCCTGCTCCTGGTTTCTGACAGTCTGGTGTAGTTCTTTTCTAGTTTCCTAATCCGATGTTTTCTCCCTGTGAGGAGCAACATGGATCTTGACTTTACCCTAAAGGGGCACATTGTACCCAAAGTTTTTGGTTATTATAGTAACACATTTTTTTGCCGACCAAAAAAAATAGTATAAGCATGTTTCCAACATAAGTATATCTATCTTCTATTAATGCACCATACATCAGCTATATGCGAGAAGGGCAAACAAGGTTATCATCCAATGTGAAGCATTGTGTATAATACTAGTCAGATATGCTACACGGATGATTATGTATTTTATTGATGCCCTGAGGATTTGAGTTGTACCAACCAAATCCAATTGACCACTACAAAGTCAAAATTAGTGCTATACAAGGTCTATGGAAGAGTTAGATACCACGACCTCTCCAACACCTCCCAGTTAGTACGAGAGAACACCACAGAGACATATATGTAAACTACAAATAGTGACATATAGTCAAACTAAAAAGAAACCAACTAGTCCTACCTAGGTACAAGTCATGACACAAGAGAACAACTCACACATGGCCATCTGATAATCAGCATCTTGTAGTTATAGTGTTGCCTTTCATAAATCACAAATTGGAGAACAACTCACGCATGGCCGTCTCAACTAAGGGCTAGGTATGACTGCAACCATCCTCCCTAAACACCTAGAATATGATGAAAGGCACCCCGCATACTCCATACTATGCGCTCTAGGTTTCCCTTGGGAATACTCATTTCACTATCCAACAAGTTTTGACATTAGAATGGATCTATGGCACAAGACATCTACATAATTAAGGTTTCACTTTGATTAGTGAAGTGGATTGAGTTAATTAAGACTGAATCAAACAAGTGGACACACAAATTCTAATTCATTTCTAGCAAGCATTTGATATATAACAAGTCCAAAAGATATAAAACGTATAGGACTTGTTCCTTATTACAACACCACATGATAGTACTTCATTGTCGTTCATGACTCTACACATCATCACACCAACACAGGATATAAATCCTTATCACATTATCCCAGGGTACCAACCCTTATCACATCATGAAGAGGATCACACCTCCTTTAGGGCTCAACCATGCCCAAAGGTTACTAAGACCATCACATTATCTCCTATAAGAATATCATTATCTTTCCATGCCTCATCAAGGCTCAACCACCATCACATGTATGTAACATATAATTTTCAGCTTAACATTGCACATAACAACAAATTAGAGTTACAACAATGTAGAGAGAGAAATTTCTCCATCATTATATTTAATGCACAAGGAAATCAGTAATATCTTTGTGTTCTTTAATTGGATTAAGGTTCAACAACTTAACCAATTTAGGGTTTTCGAAATAGCAATTGTATGTAATCCCTAGTTCTTATTATTTCCAACAAATCTTAGAAGTAAGGGCATTCCTTTATGATAAAAATATGCAAGGGAACTAGGTATAATTTACCACCATCATTTAGTCGTACTAGGATGAGATTTAACATCACAAGTTGGCTTAACATCATGAATAAACACTTTACAACAATCTTAGGTTTATATTCATTTGAGGGAAAAGGTAAGACTACCAACTTATGGGTCACAAAGACATTAATCCTAACTCATCAAATCCCCAACATCATGTGTAATAAACACAACCTATGAAATCATAGATCACACATCAGACCATCAAATTCAAGGCAATGAAAACCATTGCATCGTGCATATGAATAACCACCATTGAATCACAATTGTATAGAACATAACCATTAGATGCAAAACATTTAAACCTAACACATTCATCTAGAAAAACCATCGAGTTATAACTTAGAAAAACCATGTATTGTTGTCGAGTGTGAGCCCTATACTCACAATCAGTTTCATGAGCAAGGAAACCCATCAAATTTGATATTAGTGAAATCATCATTTGTCTTAGCCAAGAAAACCATCGATTAAGAAACTAAGTGTACCATCCATCTAATACTTAAGACAAAATAGTCCATGACCTCTTAGGATGACCATGGGCTGTGCCATTAAAGAATAATATTGATTTAATACTTAGAGAAATCAGCAAATAAGCAATTAGGATAGCCATCAATTGCCAACCTAGTGAGATTATTAAATTAGCCATGAGAGAGCATAAAACCATTAGACGTGAGAGGAAACAAAGCTATCATTTTTAAGTACAAAAGAAGATTCAAAACAGCAAGTAAGTAACCTTCATCGGTTGGCACAAGGAGTCCAACCAAGAGTTATGGAAATAAGAGAAATTAGCTTAAAACATTAGAGAGAAACCATCATTTGAGAAAGAAAAAGGACCATCGACTTGAACCACTTGGGAGAGCATCATGACCATCATCTATTAAACATAAGAAAATCTAAAACAGAAGTAAATACAAACCATTGATCATCACAAAATGGTCAAACCAAATAGCATCAAAATCAATAATCAGATGGAAACACAAGGAGGGAAAAATCTGCTCAAAACCCTAGGAAGGACCATCATTGATGGGGGTTAAATGACCATCGATCATATAGTGATCAATAAAATATAATCATCATTTATTGATATTACCAAATTCATCAAAACAATAACTAAATTACTAAAATCGTTTCTTCCTATTGGCCAACCCATTAGATCACCCAACAAGTAGAAAAACATTTTCAAGACACCAAATAAATCATAGCTAGTTTCAACCATTAAAACACCATAGATTACTATGATTTTGGAAGCCATCAACCAACCATAGCTAAGAATATTATGAATATGGGTTATTAAGCATCTAATAAGGTCATCAAAATAGTAGCAGCACACACCATGGTCCTACACAAAAGACTGGTCATTAGTTCATGAGGCAAGGTAGAAATCAACTCAATTAGGTCAAGGACATCCATAAATTTCAACCACAACAACTAAGCTCATCTCCCAACACAGAGAACATGCACAAGATTCAGGAGAGAAACCAGAGAGTTATTTACTAAAAAATTATATATATATATACATATACATATATATACATATACATATATATACATATACATATTCATATATATAAATATACATATACATATTCATATATATACATATACATATACATATACATATATATACATATACATATACATATATAAATATAGATAAATAAATAAATAAATATATATATATATATACACACACATAGAGAGAGAGAGATAGGTTGGAATACACTTGAGTGTATTCAGAGCAGAATATACTCAAGTAGTTTTCCATGATGCAATATCTTTTTCAAAAATCTAAAGTGTTGATCTTCTTAAACATATTGTGATAGATCCTATACAAAAATTGAGACCATTTGAACATTTATAGGTCATGTTATGAAGACCACAAAAATTATGCATTTCAAATTAGTTTCGTGCATCGATTTTGTTGCCCTCGGATGAGTGACTTACATTCATCCAAATGAGCTCAAAATTCATATGTAGGCTAATTATAGTGTGACAATGAAGATCAATGGTTTACATTTTGTAAAAAAATAGTCTTGATATGCAAACACAACTTGAGTGTAGCATGCGATCTGTACACTCAAGTGTATTCCAGCCCGACTCTCTCTCTCTCTGTGTGTGTGTATATATATGTTGGGTTTTAGGGGAGATATATAAGGCAGCGGAAATAAAAATTTTCTTCTCCCGAACCCAGTATAAAGGAATCACGTCAACATCTATACAGTACGAAGGATGATTTGTAGAGACATACCTTGTCCCGAGGCTTGCTCGGGGACATTACCTCACGGCTTGCGCGGTCTTCACCTCTGGTCTTGGACGGTGTCTGTGCAGCTCCTGGTCTCACTGGGACTGTCAAGATTTACAGTTGTCCTCTGAGTGGTAGAAATCTCCCGCCTCTAAAGTAGTCCACATGGACCACCTGGAACTCTGATCGCCTTGTCACACAAGGCACCGGAAGGATTCGTACCCTCTTGTCAGCGTACTAGTCACTGACACACTCTCCTACAACCAGTCGCTTTTCTGCAATTGTCTTTCCCTTGTTGTGCCTCCCTTATCGGGTAGCACTTGCTTGGGCTCTCCTGGTTACCACAACCAGAGAGAATGACAACTTTGCAGAGCAACTGGTGTTCTGAGTTGTTGTACTTGAGAAGCCCCCAATACCCCTATATATATAGGAGGGTCATGGGACAGGATTCTCTACCCCAGGAAATGTGGAATTAAAGCAGGAGTAGAAGAGTTCAACATTTTCCACAAAACAACCAAATGCGCCAGCTGAACCGATCGTTTCAAGCATGAAACGGTCAGTTGGGGACCTGAGCCGATCAGTTCACACCTGAACCGATCAGTTGGGGCACCTAAACCGGTCAGTTCACTTCTGAACTGGTCGGTTCACTGCCCTGGTCAGTTCCCGATTGACTTTTCCTCTTTTGTTTTGAATCGATCCAAATACCAATCCTTGTTCCAATCAAATTGCACAAGTGAAATGAAGAGAAATTTCTTGCCAACCTGACTTTTCCTACTTGCCCGTTTGGACCAGTTGAGTCGATTAGTTCAACCCTTGAACCGGTCAGTTCAGCCTGTCCTGAGCCGATCGACTCACCAACTGAGCCGATCGGTTCACCAAGCTGAGCCGATCGGTTCATCATATGAGTCGATCGGTTGGGAGTGCAGACTGTGCAAAATCAGTCAATTGCAGTTTCAATCAATCTGATACTCTAATCAATCGGCCCAATACCTTGAACACTATGATACTGAGATATCAATTGATTGAGTGTTTAATTGAACTACTAAACTCCTTTAGTAATCAATCTAAACATTGTTTGTGGATAAACTCCTCTTCCAGGTTAAATCCTATGTGTGTGACCCTGTAGGCCCATTTCACGTTGGCAGTGAAAGTCCATAACACTTATGACTTCACAAGCAAAGAGCGGTGCCTAGTCGCACATCAGTGCTACCCAAGTGAAAAGGAAAGTTGGAGAACAACTTTCAATCCTACAATCCATGAATGGTGTTACAGCGAATGTATAATTCCTTTGTCACTGATATCCCAAATGAACTCGAGGCATGGAACAATCATCCTGTCAATGTTCATTCACTTTCTTGATCTCAGAGTAGATTGAAGGAGATACATATGACATCAATATCACATACTGATTCACACATGCGTGTGTACACCTATCTCAATCCTACTCATCAAGTGGCCATGGATATCAAACTCCCTCATCAGGGACAAATCCCATATCTATCACTCACCCCTCAAAAGCCCCATGTGTCAAAGCCACCCAATCATCACCTTTATAACAACCCATGTTTCAGGACTGCGTTTGATGATGTCAAAGTGTACCCAACGACATGTGTTGAGTGTAGTGATTTCAAGTCAAAGAATGACACTCACCACCATCACTGTGAGAACTGACTGTGACTACCATGTCATGGTTCCATGTGTGAAACTCACGGTGGGTCTGTCCAGTACACTTGTTCTCTAACAAGTACCTATGTGTTTGGTTTGATATCTCCATATCATGACTAATGAGATTATGTCATCAACCAACACCACAATCTAGTCTTGTGCGTCATTGTTGTCTATCTACCTTCCACAATGACATCCGACTAGGGACATGTTAAGAATGTACAAACTCTTTAGCATCCATATGATCTCATCGTTCAGGTCCAGAACCTGAAATCATATGTCATTGAGTACTGTCATTCTCTAGACATTCAATCTGTTCTATCATTATCTCATATGACTAAACTAGAAAGAATGGGAAGTTTGCCTTTGATGTTTATCAAATCAATCATAATGTATCCCACCAATCATCCCATGATTGGCTCTCAGGGCATACATACCGACAGACTCCCACTTGCACTGCGAGCCAATCACCCTTGAATCATATTCATAGTGATCTTCAAACATGTCCCACATGTTACTGTTCTCTAGTGCTAACATAGTGAGTTATGACAACACCTTGCCAAAGTCGGTATTAACTGCATGTCTCTCAACTCTTCACTGTACATCACACATATGAGATGGAGTTGCCATAATATGCGATCTAGTATTCCTTATTTGTCATCAATGACCGGAATACCTATAAATTCATCTCATGAACTTCCAGATCCATATAGTATCCACTAATGTTCTCTAATAGATAGATACTCAACTTTTTCCTTTAAAACAGATTTATTGGAATGTTTCCATTTATCAACAAACATTCACTTTTATATATCTCATATATATTTTGCGATTAATTTTCTGTCTTTTTCGGAAGTTCGCATCAGTGTAACTCTTTACAGTGAACCCTTCCTTATATCCATAGAACTAGTACTTCTCAAGTACTTATCAAGTTCTTATGGTATTCCAGTAACCCTTACTGGAACTAGACAAACATCCACTCGTCATGTCCCACATATGAGTTATCTGGATGAGCACATCATATTGTCATGTCCTACATACAAGATGATAAATGCATTTTATTCTTGCTATGTACATACACACAAGATAATGGGATGATTACATACATGATAGATCCTTATCTATTCTTAGTGTTTCTATTCTTCATAAGAATTGGACACTTGGCCTTGGGATACTAACTCCATGTAACATGGATAAGTTTTCTCCCACTGAATCTGTGCACACTGAACCCTTCAGTATAGATTGCCAATGTATGCTTTCTATTTTTAGGTCAAGAGGTTTTCAAGAACTATCTCTATAGATCTCTATTCCTATCACATAGGAAACATCTCTATCTTCCCTAAATATATATTCCACAAAGGATTCCATTCTTAGAACATCTCATTCCTCACCAACATGTGGAATGCAAATACACTCCCATTAAATCACATATCCCTTCTTTATCTTTGTCATATCAGTCAAACCCTTTGACTATATCATCAAAGTAAAGATCCAGCTCTGAGTTTCTTGTACTTAATCAATCACATTGATTAGTCCATTGTAACTTATAGACTTCATTTGCATTAATGGATTCATAAAACTTATAGGTTGTGTCACGTACACATCCTTGTTTTATTCCTCATAGGAGTGCAATTTTAGTATCCGTATGCAAATCTCTTAGTCATTAAGTTGCAATAAACAAGCATCATCCTTCTCAAAATGTTATCCATGTGTCTTAACGCTTAAGACTCATTCGCACTTATGGATTTCATCCCAAAGGGTGCTACCATCAAGGTCATGCCTTATGGTTCACATGGAAGTCATTTAGTATGTAATGGTCATAAACCATAACTCAAAATCTGGTTCCTCAATATTCATCACATGACCAATTCATCACATAGATATTTGAGGTGTATCTATTCAAGGAATATAAGAACTCACAACTCCTTGTGATTCTTAATGTCCTTTATTAGTGTGGGGTATTCTATATTTAAGAAGAATTTAGTTATTTGATAATCATCCCTTTTTTATTTAGAAATCACCATGCCTTAATCACGAGCTCACTATGATACACTATCATAATCACTCATAAGGATCTCAAACATTTGGTTCAAGTATTTCATTCATTGATCTCATCAAGAATTAACACTTTACCAAATTCGTACTTCATCTATGATATTCTTGAACTCTTCAAGATATTCATATTGGTATTATTCTAAAAACCGCTTTAAGTGTTTCTTGAACTCTTCAAGATATTCATATTGACAGCCATCCTTGTCTCAACAAGATGCAACAATAAAGTGTTTCTTTTGGCAAATTGAAATAGCAGTTCTCAACTCAATTTCATGCCCTTTAGGCTGAAATAAACTGAAAGGTACTCCTATCTATGGCAGCAACACTTGCTCCAATGATGAGTACTTCTTTCTTGGTCCTTTCACAAAGGCCATCACTTCTTTGTGGATCTTGTATATCATATATAACAGATCCATATCTTGGTATCATATACCTTAGAAGCGGTTCATTTCATGATACCTTAGGTGGAGATATCCATCCCCTCCTTCTTCTTCTTTTGTTCTTCCAGATATAGAGGGCAATTCCCTCGTTCACCCTCCCATGTGCCTTGAGGCTGAAGACGACTTGGGCTACTGGCTAGCATCAGAACCCTTCTTAGCTTTGCCCTTACCCTTGGACTTGCCTTTCTTTCTGTTGATCAACATCACAGACTTAGACTTGTCCTTCTTCATTTGTGCCTTGAGGCTGAAGACGGATTGGATTGCTGGCTAGCATCAAAACACTTCTTTGCTTTGCCCTTATCCTTGCCTTTAAGACTTACCCCTCATCGATCAAAGATTAGGGTTTTGTGTTTCTTCATCTTTGCCTCTACTGTCCTCAACATGTCCAACAACTTTTTCAATGCTTTTCAAAGTTGTTCATGTCATAGTTCATCATGAACTGTATGATTCTCGCAACATTTGCAGTATCATACCAATAACAAACTCTTGGCTCAGAGGGAATCCTTCTCAGTCAGGTTTTTCCACATACCCAATCACATTGAGTGTGTGAATACCATACTGGATCTCCTTCTGTCATGACATACTAGGACAATGTCTTGGAAACATCATATGTCTCATGTTGTCTCTGCAACTTATAGTTCAAAGAGCACAACATTAAGCACTCCACATATGGCATCCTCGACATGCTTCCATAAGCATACTTTTAGCCATTGGTGTGGTGGGATCGAGTTCATCTGGTTCTGGTATAACTAGGACTTAGAGCTTTTTCTCTTCAATTGAGAACACTTCTCAATGTCCTAACCAATCGTGGAATTATTCCCATTTAATTTGTCCATCTTAAGGACCGATCACAAATAAAGTGATTATTATTGATTAATCGTTTATTGTACAAAAGGGAAATATATGCAATTTAGTCCAAAAACTCCTTTTGACTTGATTGATTTGAAAAGGTTTTATGATATAATTAGGACTTTAATTAATTATCGCTCCCACTATTTTTGTTCAAATTAATATCCCTCACCATCAATTCAGAAGATTGCATCATACAATCTTCTAGTGAGCAAGATCCGTATTTCATCAAGTCATGAGTCAGCTTTGGCTGATCGCCCACAATCTTGACTATTTAGGTAGGCCATCATGCCAATTGCATCATATGCAACTCTTGGATAGATGACATGCGCAACTCCTTTCCATTCATCCCATGCCTTTGTGCTTAGACGCTCTAAGAATCACCAGTTAAGTCTAACCCTAAATCTGACACGGTAAACATGCACCCTGCTTTGGCAGAACCTACATGTTTACCCTTCACACTTCCGCGAGATAGATGACACACCACACTTGGTCGATCACATTTTTCATGTGTGCCGCTAATGGAAGGTGTAAAAGACTTAATATTTAGAGGAGGTATTTGGTTTTTATAGGTACATATACATATCCAATGACCACAATATATAGTACATATCATATACATGCTATATCCCACAGAAAACATGCAAAATGATAAAAGTGATGACTATGGCCATCCTAATGTGATTCCTCGAGCCAAGAGGAATCACAGTCATCTAGGTCCACATCACATGCAACCTGTATAAGATAAACTCTATGCTTTGTCGTTCTGAGTTTGATCAACTCATCTTCATGATTGATCGGCTTGCCATCAGGCCGGTCGGTTGGGTGCCACCATCCGATCGACTGGCGCCTCCAGCCGATCGGTTCACTGGTCATCGTGCATCTCCTCAGGTCACCACCCACTCGTCTCACTCCTCGAGCTGGTCGTCTAGATCACCAACCAATCGGTTCATGCCTTGAACCGATCGTCTCAGTTGTCGTCAGGTCATCCTCCGTTCTTTGACATAACAAGAAATAAAAGATCTATCCTATTTTACATTTGAATTGGGAAACTCCGAGTTACATTCGGGGGGAGCAAAGGTAGGAAAGAAATCTCGAGTTATCTCGAGTTACATCAGGAATAAGGGATAGAGAATCGGTGCACAGACTGAGATGCAAGCAACCACATTCAACCATACACAGACATGGGGTTTATTGGCCATAACCACACTATACATCCACCACAAAACTCATTTAAGGGCGACGCGTATCGAGTATATTCATATTACATATCATATATGAATATTGGGATTTGTGGATTTAGGATTGGATATACATAAAGCCATTATTATTCACATCGTATGCAATAATTAAAGGAGACAAACCAAAATCGATCACATCGATAATCCTAAAGTATGGAACAGTTGACATGGCTTTGATAGGGGTGAGCATCGGTCCAAAACTGCACCGGACCGGACCGAACCAGACCGGACCGAGGATCGAATATCAATAATTTTTGGACCATAGACCGGACCATTTGGTGGTCAGACCGGACCGGGACCGGACCGTTTTGACCGCAGACCGGACCGGACCGTTTGGACCGCAATCAGCCTTTTTTTACATGTTTTACAACTTATTTAATTGTACAAAGTTGATAATCTCAGTCACTTCTAACAATTATATAACTTTAGTATCAAATATTTATACTAGTAGTGCTTATATATGTACTTTATTTGTAGTTATTATAGAATACACCTTCAAATATATATGGATTTTATATAAAAGTTAGTCTGCGGTCCGGACCGGACCGGTTTTGGACCGGACCAGACCGAAGACCTATTGAAATTCCCGGACCGCGGACCGGACCGAAATCGAAATGGACCGAACCGAACCGGACCGAATTGAGCGGTCCGGTCCGGTTTTGCGGTCTGGACCATTATTTGCTCACCCCTAGGCTTTGATACCACTATTGGGTTTTAGGAGAGACAGAGAAGGCGGTGGAAATAAAAAATTTCTTCTCCCGAACCCAGTATAAAGGAATCACGTCAACGTCTATACAGTAGGAAGGATGATTTGTAGAGACATACCTTGTCATGAGGCTTGCTCGGTGACATTACCTCGTGGCTTGCGCGATCTTCACCTCTGATCTTGGGTAATGTCTATACCGCTCCTGGTCTCACCGGGACTGTCGAGATTGACAGTTGTCCTCTGAATGACAGAAATCTCCAGCCTCTGAAGTAGTCCACACGGACCACCTAGAACTCCGATCGCCTTGTCACACAAGGCACCAGAAGGAGTTGTACCCTCCTGTCAGCATACTAGTCACTAACACACTCTCCTGCAACCAGTCACTTTTCTACAATTGTCTTTCCCTTGTTGTGCCTCCCTTATCAGGTAGCACTTGCTCGGGCTCTCCTAGTTACCACAACCAGAGAGAGCAACAACTATGCAGAGCAACTGGTGTTTTGAGTTGTTGTACTTGAGAAGCCCCCAATACCCCTATATATATATGAGGGTCATGGGACAGGGTTCTCTACCCCGGGCAATGCGGGATTAAAGCAGGAGTATAAGGGTTTGAGATTTTCCACAACAACCAACTGCGCCAGCTGAACCAATTGTTTCAAGCATGAAATGGTCAATTGGGGACCTGAGCCGATCGGTTCACACCTGAACCGATCAGTTGGGGCACCTGAACCGGTCAGTTCACTTTTGAACCGGTCGGTTCACTGCCCTGGTCAGTTCCCAATTGACTTTTCCTCTTTTGTTTCGAATTTATTGAAATACTAATCCTTGTTCCAATCAAATTGGACAAGTGAAACGAAGAGAAATTTCTTGCCAACCTGACTTTCCCTACTTTCTCATTTGGACCAGTTGAGTCGACCGATTCAACCCTTGAACCGGTCGGTTCATCCTGTCCTGAGCCGATCGACTCACCAACTGAGCTGATCGGTTCACCAACCTGAGCTAATCAGTTCATCATATGAGCCGATCAGTTGGGAGTGCAGACTGTGCAAAATCAGTCAATTGCAGTTTCAATCAATCTGATACTCTAATCAATCGGTCCAACACTTTGAACACTATGATACTGAGCTATCAATTGATTGAGTGTTTAATTGAACTACTAAACTCCTTTAGTAATCAATCTAAACATCGTTTGTGGATAAACTCCTCTTCCAAGTTAAATCCTATGTGTGTGAACCTACAGGCCCATTTCACATTGGCAGTGAAAGTCCATAACACTTATGACTTCACAAGCAAAGAGTGGTGCCTAGTCGCACATCAGTGCTACCCAAGTGAAAAGGAAAGTTGGAGAACAACTTTCAATCCTACAATCCGTGAATGGTGTTACAACGAATGTATAATTCCTTTAGCACTGATATACCGAATGAACTTGAGGCATGGAACAATCATCCTGTCAATGTTCATTCACTTTCTTGATCTCAGAATAGATTGAAGGAGATACATATGACATAGATATCACAGACTGATTCACACATGCGTGTGCATGCCTATCTAAATCCTACTCATCAAGTGGCCATGGATATCAAACTCCCTCAGGAGGGACAAATCCCATATCTATCACTCACCCCTCAAAAGCCCCATGTGTCAAAGCCACCCAATCATCACCTTTATAACATCCCATGTTTCAGAACTGCGTTTGATGATGTCAAAGTGTACCCAACGACATCTGTTGAGTGTAGTGATTTCAGGTCAAAGAATGACACTCACCACCATCACTATGAGAACTAACTGTGACTACCATGTCATGGTTTTATGTATCAAACTCATGTTGGGTCTGTCCAGTACACTTGTTCTCTAACAAGTACCTATGTGTTTGGTTTGATATCTCCATATCATGACTAATGAGATTCAGTCATCAACCAACACCACAATCTAGTATTGTGTGTCATTGTTGTCTATCTACCTTCCACAATGACATCTGGCTAGGGATATGATAAGAATGTACAAACTCTTTAGCATCCGTATGATCTCATCATTCAGGTCCTGAACCTGAAAGCATACATCATTGAGTACTGTCATTCTCTAGACATTCAATCTGTTCTATCATTATCTCATATGACTGAACCAGAAAGAATTGGAAGCTTTCCTTTGATGTTTATCAAATCAATCTTAATGTATCCCACCAATCATCCCATCATTGGCTCCCAGGGCATACATACCAACAATATATATATATATATATATATATATATATATATATGTGTGTGTGTGTGTGTGTGTGTGTGTCACTTATCAAAAGATTCGAATTTGCTACTTGTTATTGGGTTTTATAACAAGATTTAGCATGGCAAGTTGAATGGTAAGCAATAAACATAGAGCAAGTTATATAACTTGCCTCTAGAATGAAGTTGCAGCTCCAAATAGCAAGAAACTCGATGAATAAGGAAGAAAACCATAGATTAAGAAACTAAGTGAACTGTCCATCTAATGCTTAAGACAAAATAGTCCATGACCTCTTAGGATGGCCATGGGTTGTGCCATTAAAGAATACTATTAATTTAATACTTAGAGAAATCTGTAAATCAGCAATTAGGATAGCCATCGATTGTCAACCTAGTAAGACCATTGAATTAGCCATGAGAGAGCATCAAAATTATCCGATGTTAGAGGGAAAAAATCCATCATTTTAAGCAAAAAAGAAGAACCAAAACAGAAAATAAGTAACCTCCATCGGTTGGCACAAGGAGCCCAACCATCGAGTTATGGAAACATGAGAAATCAGCTTAAAACATTAGAGAGAAACCATCATTTGAGAAAGAAAAAGGACCATCATTTTGAATCACTTGGGAGAGCATCATGACCATCATTTATTAAACATAATAAAATACAAAATACAAGTAAATCCAAACCATGGATCGTCACAAAATGGTGGAACCAAATAGCATTAAAAACAATGATCAGATTGTAACACAAGGAGGGAATAATCTGCTCAAAACCCTAGGAAGGACCATTATTCATGGGGCTTAAGATGATCATTGTTCATATAGTGATGAAGAAAATACAATCAACATTTGTTGGGCTTACTAAAGTCATAAAAATAGTAAATAAAGTACTAAAATGATTTTTCCTATAGGCCAACCCATTGGATCACCCAACAAGTAGAAATACATTTTCAAGACACCAAATAAATCATATCCAGTTTCAACCATTCAAACACCATAGACTACTATGATTATGAAAGCCATCAACCAACCATAGGTAAAAATATTATGACCATGGGTTCTTAAGAATATAATAAGGTCATCAAAATAGTAGCAACACACACCATAGTTCTACACAAAAGACTGGTCATCAAATCATGAGGCAAGGTAGAAATCAGCTCAATTAGGTCAAGGACAACCATCAATTTCCACCACATCAACTCCATCAATTCGTGGACAACTAAGGTATGAAGCTCATCTCGCAACACAGAGAACATGAAAAATATTAAGGAGAGCAACCAGAGAGTTATCTACTAAAAAATCATATATATGTATATATATATATAACTTAGCAAAGGATTCAAATTTCTACTCGTTATTGGATTTTATAGTAAGATTTAGCATGAAAAGTTGAATGGTAAGCAACAAATGTGGAGCAAGTTATATAACTTGCCTTTAGAATGAAATTGTAGCTCCAAACAGCAAGAAAATCAAAGAATAAGGAAGAAAATCCTAGCTTTGAGCTTCTCCATTCGTCCAAACTAGTTCCATATCCAAGAATGAGAAACCCTAGATCAAAGGAGCAAGAAGATGTGTGTCTTTCATGTTTCTAGCAAAAACTCAACCATGAGGACTAGGGATCTGGCCAAGAAGAAGAGGAAGGAGGGTAAGATCATTAAGGAAACGAAGCTAAGAGAGAATAGCTTACTTGCTTGAGTCAATAACAACTATGGAAGCTTCAAAATCTTGAAAGAAGACTAAATCTGAATCCCACGATCATATGCAAGTAGATTGCTCCAAGGTCTTCCCATCTTGAGCTTATTTTTCTTCCTCAAGAGAGAGGGACGAGCTCCAGTAGTAGGGGAAAAAGAGAGGGCATGCTTGGAGTGTAAGAAATTGTTTTGTAAGCAAGGAGGGAAGTATAAAAGCTACAAAGGGAGAGAGAAGGCAGAGGTAAGGTGTCTAGCCAATATTTCCAAGTGTCCATGGTCAAGAGCATCACTTGCATGCAGCCCCACAGACCATAGATAGTAAGAATCAAGAGGCCCACCAAAAATTGGCTCCCAAAACAGCTATTGGCCCCACTCACAATAAACCCATCATTCATGCACTCAAGGTAGCCCATCTATGAGAGGAGAATCCTAAGTAGATGTGGTGCACAAAACCAAGGTTCAACTAGGCTCCCCATTTCACAACTAACTCTATAATAATATAAAAAAATGTGAGGCACAACAATCACGTGACAAATTGCAAGAAAAACATCAGATATGTGTAAATTGCATAAAAGTCCAAAATGTGCAAAAAAATGCATAACTTGCTCAAACAATGTTCAAATTGGATCGAACTTGAAACATAGCTTAATTAACTGATATCAAATCATAAGATAAAGTTTAATTAGGCATCTAAGAACCTATTTAAGATAATCAAGAATGATTAGGTATTAAGCCAGGTCAGGGGTCTTACAACCATAAACCCCTAACAGGGATATCTCCTCCGAAATCCGAAGCAAACAAGGATGGTTACCTCCCATGCATCTCATATTCTAACTACCCCAAGGTTCTTCTATCTCATGGTGATGTCACATCATATCCAATAAATCTATGACCTTACTCATCAACCTATGGGTTATGGTCCCACCACACTTCTGTTGCACCACTCTGATCTGATGTCACGTGTCATGATGTCACCTATCTATACACCTTGTCCCATTGTCGTTAGCTATATTATCATAGAATTATTCTTCTTCTCAAAAAGTCACTGGAGCACCTCAAGATCTAACTCTCTCTAGGGGGAAGAAACATTGGGAACTGATTTGCTCCAACTCACGTACCACTAATATACCTTGGATACTAGAACTCATAACCTTGGTATCCACTACATGTGTCAAAATAACCTCACATCCTTGTCATATCAGCTTCTCTACCATCACGGTTGGCACTCAACATGTTTATAGGATCTTCCTAGCTTCCTAGAAAACTAAAATGGTGTCCCCATCACAAACATCATGATCCTAGAACTATAGTCCAAAATAGCCACATGTTACATCAAGATATCCATCCTTAGGATTACATCGAATCCTCACATACCAAATGGCATGAGATCCACTTGAATGAAACATCCTGTAAAGAAAGAGAACAAGGTTAAAGATATACCTATCAAAACACAATGATCCATCCCAAGAGTTTCTAACAAAGGGATTATCGGTCCTACCGTTATCATACAAATTTCAACTTTTTATGTTTTATTCACTTTTTCACTTGGATTCCTTGCCAACTGCATTAGAATTATCATGATTATTGTACCTCATTACTCTTTTATGTTAGTCATTTATCATGCTCATGTATATCTTCTCATTTATCATGTTCCTTATTCACTTTTGTAGGGGTTAATTCATCACATTCCTCCTTCTTATACATTCAAGAGGGATCATCCCCCTTAGTTTCTTTTATATATCATGATAATTTTATGTTAACATATTTTTTCACACAGGGGTGGGTCTGAGATTAACTTAGATTCCTCTTTGTTCATCAGTTTTTATCCAATTTTATTATCTCATATCACGGTTATCATTGGAGTTCTAGTATTCTTATATGAATTTTACACCTTAGATTACACTAACACATATTCATTTTTATTCTATTCCATTATTTTTCAGAATCATGGTTTTGGAAATCCTTCTTAACTTATTTTGATTCGTATTTAAGCTTCATGGTATCATATCTCTTTCTTTAATTATCAAACTTTCCAGATTTTAATGAGTTACAACATGATTTTCACCTTTCCATATGTATGATTAACATATGTTCACTATGATTTCTTAATGTATTATGCACTTTGGATCATTTCGAATTGACTACTTGATTAGGGTAATCAGGAAGATAACAATCAAAGAGTTCCACACTTGCTTTTCCTTTAGTAAATGAACACCTAGCCAGGGCATCTAAGTACTAAATTCAGGAAGTATGTATTATGTTCATGTCATTTTCATTAATTTGTTATCATCCTAATCCTAAGTCCAAGTGTCCCTATAGACTCAATGAACCTAAAGCTCTGATACCACTAAATGTGACAACCAATCACACAAAGCGAGATTACTCAAAACCTAAACACAATCAACTATCAATAAAACACATCACCAAAAAGAGGGTTAATTAAAACCGATTAACTTTGCACAAAATTACTCAAAAACATCTCAGATTACTTCATAAATAATACCAAAAATCTCTTACAAAGGCTTTGTGTCCTCAACCACAACATATACACAGGATATAACATCCACATGTACAACATTAGAATACTAAGAAAGCTCGAGTCGATAAATACTATATTCAAAACATTCCCGTCCGAACTTGAGAGTACAGGGATGACTCTAGGACATACTAGACATATAAATAACTATCCATCTATGATCCATCACGTCATCTCCTCCTCTCCACCATGGCTCCGCTACTTCTACTGACGATCACCTAAAAAGATTATGGTGACCACGGGTGAGACCCATGTCCCAACAAGAGATATAACTCACAACAACGCTTATTGATTACAATAGGTTATGTTATTAAATGGTTAAGCAGATCAAGTAGATTAAATAAATAGACAGATAAAGCAACATAACAAAACTATTAATCATAATGGCATGTTAAAAGAAATTCTATTCAGAGTCTTAGAAACTAGCATCATTCTCAATTACTAGATGTAGATATTATCATGAACATACCCATTATCATGAGCCTTACTGGTATCATAAATATTGATAGCCACATGTGCATATTTGAAAAGTAGGATCATGTCTAACAATATAGAATGTCTATAGTCACAGGAAAAACTAACAACATGAGCATATCTAATAGTATACCATGTCTAACAGTGAATGTATATCCAATAGGATGATTAAAGTTAAGAAAAAAACATGTATAATAGTGTAAGGAATGTCTAATAGCATAGCACTAAAAAAACATAAGCATCTCTATCAATATAATGATCTTTATCAATATAAGCATGTGTAACAATATAAGCATTTTTAACAATATAGAATTTCTAATCAATATAACATGTAAGAATACCTACTTAACTAGTAGATCTAACAATATAAGAATCACTATTGGCATGAGCATGATTAGCAGTATGGGCATAGCTAACTACATAGGCATGAATAAAATCATAAGCAATTCTAATAACATAAGCATAGCCAATAGTATAAACATGTTTCCAACAAAAGTATATCTGTCATCTATTAATGCACCATACATCAACTATATGTGAGAACGGCAAACAAGGGTTATCATCCAATGTGAAGCATTGTTTATAATCCTAATCAAATATGCAACATGGCTGATTATGTATTTTATTGATGCCCTGAGAATTTGAGTCGTACCACCCAAATCCAATGGACCACTACGAAGTCAACATTAGTTCTATACAAGGTCAATAAAAAAGTCAGAATCCATGACCTCTCCAACACCTCCCGATCAGTACGAGAGAACACCATAGAGACATATCTATAAACTACAAATAGTGACATATAGTCAAACTAAAAAGAAACCAACTAGTCAGGCCTAGGTATAGGTCACGACACTAGAGAACAGCTCACACATGGTCGTCTGATAAGCGGCATCCTACAGGTACACTGTTGCCTTTCATAAATCACAAATTAGAGAACAACTCACGAATGGCCGTCTCAACTGAGGGCTAGGTATGACTACAACCGTCCTCCCTAAACACCTGGAATGATGATGACAAGCACCTCACATACTCCATAGTATGCGATCTAGGTTTTCCATGGGAATACTCATTTCACCATCCAACAAGTTCTGACATTGGAATGGATCTATGGCACAAGGCATCTACATAATTAAGGTTTCACTTTGATTATTTAAGGGGATTGAGTGAATTAAGGCTAAATCAAACAAGTGGACACACAAATCATAATTCATTTCTAGTAAGCATTTGATATATAACAAGTCCATAAGATATAAAATGTATAAAACATGTTCCTTATTACAACACCACATGATACTATTTAATTGTCGTTCATGACTTTACTCGTAATCACACCAACACATGATATAAATCCTTATCACATTATCCCAGGGTACCAACCCTTATCACATCATGAAGAGGATCACTCCTCCTTTATGGCTCAACCATGCCCAAAGGTCACTAAGACAATCACATTATCTCCTGTAAGAATATCATTATCTTTCCATGCCTGATCAAGGCTCAACCACCATCACACATATGTAACATATAATGTTCGGCTTAACATTGCACATAACAAAAAATTAGAGTTACAACAATGTAGAGAGAGAAAGTACTCCATTATTATATTTAATGCACAAGGAACTAAGTAATATCTTTGTGTTCTTGAATTGGATTAAGGTTCAACAACTTAACCAATTTAGGGTTTCCAAACATAGCAATTGTATATAATCCCTAGTTCTTATTATTTCCAACAAATTTTAGAAGTAAGGGCATTCCTTTATTATAAAAATATGCATGGGAACAAGGTATAATTTACCACCATCATTTAGTTGTACTAGGATTAGATTTAACAAAAGTTGGCTTAAATCATGAATCAACACTTTACAACAATCTTAGATTTATATTCATTTGAGGGCAAAGCTATGACTACCAACTTATGTGTCTCAAATCCATTAATCCTAACTCATCAAATCCCCAATATCATGTGCAATAAACACAACCTATAAAATCACAGATCACACATCAGACCATGAAATTCAAGGCAATGAAAACCATTGCATCATGCATATGAATCACCACCATTGAATCACAATTGTATAAAACATAACCATTAGATGCAAAATATGTAAAACCTTGAGACATTCATCTAGAAAAACCATCGAGTTATGACTTAAAAAAACCATGTATTGTCATCTAGTTTGAGCCCTATACTCAAAATCAGTTTCATGAGCAATGAAACCCATCAGATTTGATATAGTGAAATCATCATTTGTTTTAGCCATGAAAACCATCGATTAAGCAACTAAGTGAACTTTCCATCTAATACTTACAAAAAAATAGTCCATGACCTCTTAGGATGACCACAAGTTGTGACACTATAGAATAATATCGATTTAATACTTAGAGAAATCAGCAATTAGGATAGCCATCAATTGCCAACCTAGTGAGACCATTAAATTATCCCTGAGAGAGAATCAAACCATCAGATGTGAGAGGAAATAGAGCTATTGTTTTTAAGTACAAAAGAAGATCCAAAACAACAAATAAGTAACCTCCATCGGTTGGCACAAGGAGTTCAACTACGAGTTATGGAAACAAGAGAAATCAGCTAAAACATTAGATAGAAAACATTGTTTGAGAAAGAAAAAGGACCATCGACTTGAACCACTTGGGAGAGCATCATGGCCATCATTTTTTTGGTCTGCAAAAAACTCATGGGGCTTTTCTTTATTTTTCATAAACAATTTTTACAATGAAACATTACTCGGGGGGGGGGGGGAGTAATGTACGTATAAAGAAAGAGAAACAATAGCTTTACAATGAATCTATACAGAGAGTCCCTGCCAATTCAGAAAAATAAAAATTCATCAAATCTAATATTAGGAACAACTACTCTTCAGTTCTGGTGCTGAAAATCACAACCAAACTCTTTCAAAAATCTCATCAGTTCTAATTCGAGTCCCTGGGCATGAAAGAACAACAACTCATTAGCTCTGAGACTGAATAAAATGACTCAAGAACCAGAAGAAGAAAACAAACTTCTCAACGAATGGATCAACATCAAAAGGATCAAGGATCACTTGCCCAAATCAACCAAGAAAGTTGTAGAGAAAAGGAACTAGGGATACTGGAGACTGTAAATAGCTTAAATATCCTTTAAACAAATGATATCACCCTTAATTCGATTCCAGAGAATACTATCATATATGGATTTATTATTGTGAACTCTGTTATTTCTTTCACTCTAGAGACAATACTGAATCAATAAAAAGATAAGTTTTTGGTTGCTTTTCATATTTTCAACATCTTTCAAGCTATAATAGAATGAACTAAAACCACACTCAACATGAGCATAGTTACATATATTCTTAGTATATGAGCAATCAAAAAGGAGGTTCCTTACATCTTCATAACCATTGTAGCATAAAAAACATATAGAAGATGTAGAAATGCCAATTCTTGTCACATAATTTCCAGTAGGTAACTTGTTTAGGAAAGCTTTCCAAATATGAACTTTACATCTCTTAGGAGCTTTACCATCCCAAATCCAGTGATAAAAACTATCTTCAATACCTTTATCACAAATAGCATTCCACATATCTTTAACTTTGGGATGAAGTAAACCCTTGATTTCAAACAGGTCATCACTCAAACTGGGTGCTTTCTGAGATATGATTAGCTCATGAAGAGCTTTGTTCATACGAGTTTCAGGACAGGTCCATCTGGTTCTAGATATGATGTTATTTACATAACAATCAAGAGGCAAACCAAGCTTTAAAATGGCATCCTTGCCAATGAAATCACCAAGAAAGGCATTATGATTGACCTAGGGAACAAGCCATAATCTTGTATTCCTTCCATTACTAATAGTGATCTTCAAGTGACTGAGAAGACCATCTCTTTGCTTAACTAGTTTACGCAATAATCATGACCAATTTACATAATCTTGATGGATTAAAAGGATGAATGTTTGAAATACTTTTCGCCAATCCATTTGACCCATAAGATATCTTTCTTTGCATCTAGATTCCAAGCATTAAGACAAAGGCTGGCACATGACATGTCTTCAGTTTTCCTGATGCTTAGTCCACCTTCACAAGTAGGAAGGGTGATTTTGTCCCAAGATACGAGATGTAAATTAGCCTTCTTCTCAGAACTTCCCCAAAGAAAATGATAGAAAAATCTATCAATTTCTTCACAAACTAATGAGGGAAGGGGGAAATATGAAGTCCAATGTAAATGCATAGCAGAGAGATTCGATCTAACAAGTTCACATCTACCTACTAGAGAGAGATGACTAGCTTTCTAGCTTAGATTTTATCTTATCAATAAGAGGCCTACAATCTTTTTTCCTTAGCTTTCCAATAAAAAGAGGAATACCTAGATACTTGGAAGGAATAACACATTCAGGAAAGTCAAGAAATTGTTGAATATCAGCTTAGGGAGCTGATTTTCTATAAAGAATGGAACTCTTGTTAGCATTAATCTTCAGACCTGACATACTACCAAACACTTCAAAGATGTTACTCATAGCTTTGGCGTTCTCCACAGTAGCTTCTAAGAAGACCATAAGATTATCAGTGAAGATGATATGAGACATCTCAAAATACGCAGATGCTTTTAAAGGAATAAGAGTTTTGTTAGTAATAGACTCATTCATTAAAATAGAAAAACTTTGCATAATGATAACAAACATATAAGGGGCAATGGGATCCCCTTGCCTAATGCCATTGGATGGGAAAATTTTAGACCCAGGTTCACCATTAATAATAATTTGACATGAAGTCGATGTAAAGATTTCTTCAATCAAACTGATCCATCTAGAAGGAAATCCCATTTTATAAAGAACATAGAAAAGAAATTTCTAGTTTACAAAATCATATGCTCTAGAGATGTCAACCTTCAGACACATGTTTCCTTTCACGTTACTTCTATTGAAATAGTGAATCAATTCACTAGTCATAAGAACAACATCTTTAACGTCCCTTAATATAAGCACATTGATTTATACTGATGATCTCAAGTAGAACTTTCTGTAGATGATTAGAAATAAGCTTGGAGATGATTTTATAAATCACGTTACACAGAGAAATAGGATGCCAATTTTTAAGTAAATTGTTGTCACCACCTTTAGGAATCAGTGAACTGAAAGTGTTATTGGCTTCTCTAAGCATTCTTCCATTTGAGAAAAAATCTAGAATAGCAACATAGATGTTGTGCTTAATGATGTTCCATGACTTTTTGAAAAAAGTAGCATTGAGTTCATTGGGACCAGGAGCTTTGTTTTCATCAAGATTTTGAATAATCTCATCAATTTTAGAGTTGAGAATAGGACTCATCAGTAACTTTTTTTGTTCAACGGATAGTTTAGGACCAGACCAATGACCTTGAAAAGCAGAGTTGGAATCCTTGTTGTTGAAGATATTGTCATAATGA
This sequence comes from Alisma plantago-aquatica, assembly GCA_963693085.1. Classification (NCBI taxonomy): domain Eukaryota; kingdom Viridiplantae; phylum Streptophyta; class Magnoliopsida; order Alismatales; family Alismataceae; genus Alisma; species Alisma plantago-aquatica. Next base: position 1,097,648,146 of record OY856413.1, read on the forward strand.
CTAGTGATATGATCTTTAATAGTAGAAGGATCATAAGAAGTGATGCCATCAATATTGACACATCTGATACTATTTCTGTGTCTCCTTATTTTCAAGGAAGATTAGAAAAAACTCGTATTTGAATCTCCACATCTCAACCATTGAACACGAGATTTCTGCCTAACAATGGCTTCTTCTTTCAATGAGGCTTCATGTGCAACTTTTCTCATATGTAAAGCTCTATGAACAAGTTCTAGATTTGTAGGGTTCAAATCAGTCAGCTCTTGAGCAGTGATAGCTTGATTTTTTTTATTTTTGCATCTGAAATATAGTACCCCACTGAAGAATGATTCCAAACACTCAGTCTTTTCCTTAATAACTGGAATTTTCTGTACACTCTGTACATGTGAAAACCTTCAAAGTTGGTACTATACACGATTTCAACTAAGGGAAAAAAATCATGCTCTTCAGTCCAATTATTGATAAATCTAAAAGGAGACTTGACAATACGAGGGGATCTAATATGAAGAGTGATAATCCTATGATCACTCACAATATTAGAAACAACGCTCCCAAAGAAATCAGAAACTTCATTCACAACATCAACATTATATAAAACTCTGTCAATTTTTGAAGTAATAAACCTACTACCTTCTTGGTGATTGTCCCAAGCATACATAGGACCCTTCAAATCAAGCTCAAATAAAGAGAAGTCAATCATACAATCATTGAAATCTTTCATGGACTATTTAGAAGGAGATTGTATGCTGAATTTCTCAGAATGTTTCCTAACAACATTGAAATCACCAAGAAGAAACCAAGGGTGATCAATAGACTTTGAAATATTCTCAATCACTGACCACACATTACACCTATCATTGTCTTCATTATGACCATAAATTGCTGATAAATGGAAGCTCATATTATCAATAGAAACATCACAGTGAATAATATGATCATTCTCATAAATTTTCTGAATGTCACAAGAATTGGGATCCCAGAGAACAAAAATTCTTCCTATAGGATGAGAGTTATGGTTGGACAGATAAGAAAAAGAGGAAAATACTTTGACTTGAAGGAAGCAACATGTGTTTTCCTAATCTTTGTTTCAAGAAGGATAAAAATCTGACCAGAGACTCTTCTTAGCTCTTCGTAGACACCGAGCACTTTGTTACTCATGCCTCTAACATTCCAGGAAGAGATCTTAAGTTGATTCATTTCTGCTTGGCTGATTGACTGCCAACCTTAGTATAGTCAAAGCTCTCACCTAAGTAAAGATTCAATTCTATTTTGTTTGCAGGAGAAAAAATGGAGTCAATCAGTATTTGTGAGATAATGTTGATTGCCTTCAGTGTAACCACAGGAGGATCATTAAGATAAGATTGTTTATCTTGATCAGGCGGTTGACTAATATCATTAATGAAAATCGGAACTGGAGTAGTTGGAATAGACCTGGAGATGGTACTGCTAACCACTTCATTAATAATGATGTCTTCATTGGAAACTTTTGACAAATAGTGGCGAGACTCATTTTTTTCATCAGTAATATGAACAACATCTTCAGATTCGTTACATATAGACTTCCCTTTTTCTTTCAGAATCTTCTTACAGATTGAATCTTCATGTCCCAGCAATCCACAAATATTGCATGCTCCTGACTTCCATTCATAATAGATTTGAACTGTATTCTTATCTCCTTCATCACTTATAAGAGTTGATTTCTCTGAAAAACTTAAGGTTGCGGGAATAAGAATTTGGATTCGAGCATATTCAATTCGAGTAACATGATCAGTTTGATAATCGATACATATTAGAACTCCCTGCATAGATCCAATACGCTCAAACATTCTACTATACCATAATTCAGCAGGAAGGTCATATACCCGAACCCAAATAGGCATGTCTTCAAATCTGTTCTTGATCAAGGGATCTCTGAAAGACCATTTAATGAGAAATAGAGGCTTGTTTTTTACTAACCAAGGACCATTGTTAATCACATAGTTCATGTCAGATGTCTTCATGAATCTAATGATAAAGAATCCATCACTCTTTCTAATGATTTCTATCTCTTCTTCCGATTCCCACAACTAGTAAAGATAATCGAGCAGAGTAGGAAGATGGGGTTTAAAATCAATCACATAACCAGCTAGACAATTTTTCCATCTGGCTACATTCTCCCTTGCTTCAGATCGGGTGTAATAAATACTTCCATTCTCTGTCTTCACTTCGACTTTCTTTAAGCATGAGTCCCTTGCTTTCTTCTGCACCTCAGATAGATCTATCCATTACTTTGGTTTGGAAGAAAGCTTTAGTAGTTCAAAGTTCTGATTAGAAGAACAAGCAGGCTTCTTCTCTCTCCAGATCTGGTGAGGTTTCAAAGGATTTAGAGCCAGCGATGCTAAATCAACCTCGAGTCTCCCTTTTCGTAGCTCCGCCAGTCGCTCCACCATTATCTGCTTTCATAGCTCAGTTGGTTAGAGCACCCGTTTAGTAAGCGGGGTGACCATCATTTTTTAAACATATGAAAATCTAAAAAAGAAGTAAATCCAAACCATTGATCGTCACAAAATGGTCAAACCAAATAGCATCAAAACCAACGATCGGATTGAAACATAAGGAGGGAAAAATTTGCTCCAAACCCTAGGAAGGACCATCGTTGATGGGGGTTAAGATGACCATCGATCATATAGTGATGAAGAAAATATAATCATCATTTCTTGAGATTACTAAAGTCATCAAAATAGTAACTAAAGTACTAAAATCATTTCTTCCTATAGGCAAACCCATTGGATCACCCAACAAGTAAAAATACATTTTCAAGACACCAAATAAATCATAACTAGTTTCAACCATTCGAACACCATAGATTACTATGATTGTGGAAGCCATCATCCAACTAGAGCTAAGAATATTATGACCATGGGTTATTAAGAATCTGATAAGGTCATAAAAATTTTAGCAACACACACCATAGTCCTACAAAAAATACTAGTCATTGGATCATGAGGCAAAGTAGAAATCAACTCAATTAGGTCAAGGACAGTCATAAATTTCTACCACAACAACTCCATAAATTCGTGGACAAGCAAGGTATGAAGCTAATCTCTCAACACAGAGAACATACATAAGATTAAAGAGAGAAACTAGAGAGTTATCTACTCAAAATTATATATATATATATCACTTAGCAAAGGATTTGAATTTGCTACTTGTTACTGGGTTTTATAACAAGATTTAGCATGGAAAGTTGAATGGTAAGCAATAAACGTAGAGCAAGATATATAACTTGACTCTAGAATGAAGTTGCAGATCCAAATAGAAAGAAACTCGATGAATAAGGAAGAAAATCCTAGCTTTGAGCTTCTCCATTCATCCAAACTAGTTCCTCCAAGAATGAGAAACCCTAGATCAAAGGAGAATTAAAGAAGAAGAGTGTCTTTCATGTTTCTAGCACAACTCAACCATGAGGACTAGTGATCCGGCCAAGAAGAAGAGAAAGGAGGGTAAGATCAACAAGTAAATGAAGCTAAGAGAGAACAACTTACTTTCTTGAGTCAATAACAACTAAGGAAGCTTTGAAATCTTGAAAGAAGACTAAATCTGAATCCCATGATCATATGCAAGTAGATTGCTCCAAGGTCTTCCTATCTTTAGCTTCTTTTCCTTCCTTAAGAGAGAGGGATGAGATCTAGCAGATGAAGAATAAGAGAGGGCATGCTTGGAGTGTAAGAAATCATTTTTCAAGCAAGGAGGGAAGTATAAAAGCTAAAAAGGGAGAGAGAAGGAAGAGGTAAGATGTCTAGCCAGTATTGTCAACTGTCCATGGTCTAGAGCATCACTTGCATGCATCCCAGCAGCCCATATATAGTGATAATCAAGAGGCCCACTATAAATTGTCTCCCAAAATAGTTGTTGGCCCCACTCACAATAAACCCATCATTCATGCACTCAAGGTAGCCCGTCTATGAGAGGAGAATCCTAAGTAGATGTCATGCACAAAATCAAGGTGCAACTAGGCTCCCCATGTTACAAATAACTCCAGAATGATATAAAAATATGTGCGGCACAACAAGCATGTGACAAATTGCAAGAAAAACAGAAGATATGGGTAAATTGTATAAAAGTCCAAAATGTGCACAAAATTGCATAACTTGCTCAAACAACGTTCAAACAAGACCAAACTTGAAACATAGATTAATTCAATGATAAAAAATCATAAGATAAAGTTTAATTAGGTATACAAGAACCTATTTAAGATAATCAAGAATGATTAGGTTTTAAGCCAGGTTAGGGGTTTTACAACCATAAACCCTAAGAGGGTTTTCTCCTTTGAAATATGAAGCAAACAAGAATGATTATATTTTTAAATGATATAAAAATATACAACTTACGGAATTGGAACTAGGGCTCGCAAGCAGTGTGGCGATTCGATAGTTCCCCCTGGCGGCGACGCGTTTCACTCACGGGGGGGAGGCGGTCGACGCTCGGCTGGCTGGGTCCTTCTCCCCCTGGGCCCTTTCCCATCCCCCTCTCTCATCCGGCAGTGAAGCTTGCCCTCCTAGCACGATATGCCTCCCATAGGATAGTTCTCACCGTCCTGCAGCACCTGGGGTCTTTGCTCGTAAGTAGGTTCCCCGGGTGGTCTCATCTTTAGTTTGCGGCCCTAGGTCCAGGAAGACGGTGATTGGAGGTGGCAAGCTTGGGTTGCAGTGGGCTGTTGGCTGAGTTCTTATCTTCCTGTCAGGGTGCTCAGTTGAAAGTCTAGGTGTTGGGAGCTTCCGCGGACAGTCGACAAGTGTGGTCGGCCCCATGGTGCACTGGAAGAGGGAGAGAAACCAGGATACGAGCGGTGTGAGGATGCTCTCGTCCCCTGTTCACAGGAGTGGCTGGGAGTGGTGGTGGGGTTTCCTGGTTCTTTCTACCCCCCACCTTCCATCCACACATGCCCTCTCTCCTCTGAGAATGCACCCAAGGGTTTTTTTGCCTTCTTCTCGGCTCTCTAGGATAATGCTCCCAAGCTTCTCGTCAAAATGCCCGTGTGAACATGATGTGAGCTTAGGCAGCTTCTCGACTGGCCTCTTTTACAATTTGTTGCGTGTATTTTACTGGTGGTTAGCCATATGTAGTAGAATGCTTGTTTTGCTTGATGTGGAAAGGGTCGAGCTCTCTACGTTTCTGGTGGCCACAAGCATGGATGAGACAGTGATCTCTGTTGGTGGTACTTCAAACTCCTTCTCCGATATTCTCTTTGACTCGTGTAGATTGTTGGCTTCCATCTAGACAGTTGCTTTAGACAGCTACAATGAGAGGTGGTTGGTACGGAAATTTACCTATCACATCCCAATCTGAGTCATGTGTTATGTTGTTCTGCCAAAGGAGTTGTTCCTTGGTGCTCAAATGTGAATTTTCTCTCTTGTAGATGTCGTATGGCTTACTATTAATGTTATTGAGCTGTGTGTTTAAAAAAAAGATATAAAATAATAAGACAACATTTAATTAGGCATATAAGAACCTATTTAAGATATTCAAACATGATTAGGCATTAAGCAGGTCAGGGGTCTTATAGTTTACATTTCAGTTTCTTCTTTTATGAAAATTATTTTTTCATTAGGGTACATAACCTTATTTTGTCATTTCTAAAGATTCATGCATATTAACATACAACTTATGAAATTAGGTTAAATCAAGTTAGGAAAGGTAGATTTCAATATGTTATAGGACCCCACCCCTTAAAGTGGATTTCATACTCAAAATCAACATATCCATATACTACCAAGCTACTACACTCCAACCCTAAAAAAATATAACCTCATAAGTGAAACAAATCGAAAGGCGTAAATAGTAGTCTATCTAAACCACATGACATCATATATATCATGACTCACTATTCATCAAGATACCAAGAAACATGGAGAAAAGGAAACATAACTATAAGGGTAGGTTAATTAAAAGCATAAGGGTTACTTCCATCAATATCTTCATGAACTTATTTGCTATCAATGGCATTGAGATGTCTTGCGTGACTCTCATCAGGTCTTTGTTCATACCGTTGAGGACATCGAGGCATATTTTGACCATGCTCTCCTAAATAATGACATATGATTAGACCTTCAGGTTTATGAGGGCATCTTCAAGGGGGGCATTTCTTTTTGAACTCATAACATTTATCAATCCCCGAGTCTTCATCAAATAACTTCCTCTTATTTTTGTTCTTATCTTGATAATCTGGGTAACCTTCTATAGCAAGAGCCTTATCCACCATCTATGAGAATGTAAGTGGTATTTGAAGGATCAACCTTCATCCAATATTGTAGCATAAACCATTAAGAAAAAGGCTAGCTTATTGTTGTTTGGTCAAATACTTAGCATAACACTCAAGAAGAAAAAACTTCTACACATACTCCACCACAAACATTGCATTTTGACATAGGTTGTATACCTTAGATTCCTTCTTTCTTATATCTAAAGAATAAAGGTATTTTTCTCTAAAGAGAACTAGGCATTGTTCCCATATTAAGGTAGACACAAAGTGTGATTTGGTCATACCATTACACCAGTGACCAACTGCTCCTCTAAGGATGTACGTGTTGGGAAATACGGGAGCATAGCGTAGCAACAGAAACAAATTTTTTATCTATATGTATTCCCATAATAGTAAGATCGCAACAACTACTATGAAATAGGAAGGATGGTTTAATGAGTTATACCTGGTATTGGAGCAAGTCCAGTGAAAACAACTCTTTGCAATGCAACTATCTTCTAGTTGCTCTTGGACGGTGGATGTGCAACTCCTGGTCTTTACCAGGAACAATGAACATAACAGCTTATGTAGTGACTCCTGCGGTCTCGTCATGGATTGCAGGTTAACATTGCTCTCTTGGCAGCAACCAAAGGACTCCTGCCTCTAGGGTAGTCTACACAAACCAACTAGAACTCATGTCATTCAACTAAAATAGACAAGAAAGAGTTGTCCCTCCCGTTGGCATACTAGTCACCAACTTGCTCCCCATCAACAACTATCCTCAGTTGTTTTCTCCCTTGCTATCCCTCCCTAGTCGGGTAGGACTTGTTTGGGCTCTCTTGGTTACCACAACTAGAGAGGACACATTTTTTTAGAGAAATTGATTCTCAATTGTCTGTGTTGTGATTATTGTGCTCTAGGAAGCCCCTAGTACCCCTATATTTATAGGCGGGGTTAGGGCCAGGGTTTCCAATATGTTTGAGATATGTGTGGGAGTGGAAGGGATCAAAAGATCTTGAATTTTGACAACCTATAAACCATGAGACAGTTGTATGATGACCCAGACAGTTTTCATCTCCTTCCAAATGATCGTCTGGAAGTTTCCCAATCACATATGATATTAGCAAACCAATTACCATTAATGGTAAACATTAACTCCTAGCACCATAAGTACTGTGAAATCACAAAGATTTGAGAAATTAGCTAAAACCTTCCCCCAGCGTAACTGAGAAATCTCCCACATGTGAGATGGTCATCTCGCTCACCCAAATAGTTGTTTGATCAACAGAGCCAAATCGGTTAGTTCATCAGAATGAACCGATCAGTTCACACCTCAGTTTGGGCAGAAATTAGCTAATTCAGTTTCTGATCAGCCTAACGACCCAAACAACTGTCTCAACACTTGAGACACTCATATGACACTCCAAACAATCATCTCACCCTATGGTATGGTCGTTTGGCAGTGCAATCAATCAATCAGTTGCATGAATTTAGTACCAAGACACTTTAGTCATCAATCAAATCATTATTCAAGATTACACTCCTCTTCTAGATGAGTTCCTATGTGTGTGACCCTATAGATCTCATATCACATTGGTAGTAAATGTACACAACTAACTTATGACATCACAAGAAGAGAGTGGTACCTAGTCACACATCAGTGCTACCTAAGTGAATGGAAAGTTGGAGAACAACTTCAACCTCCAATCTGTCTAAGGTGTTGCAGTGATTGTATTTTTCCTTTATGTCTGATATCTGGAGTGAACTCGAGGCATGGAATTGTCATTATATCAATGTTCAATCCATGTTCCTTGAAATAAGAGCAGACTTTCTGAGATATTGTGACCTCAATATCATATATTGATTCACAAATTCATGCACATGCATTTCTCAATCTCACTTATCAAGTGGCCAGGATATCATACTCATGTACGAGGGAAAAATCCCATCTCTATCACTCACAGTCTATCCCCATGTGTCAAAGTCATCCAATCATCACCATTATAACAACTCATGTTTCAGGACTACGTTTGATGCCAAAGCGTACCCAATGAGATGTGATGAGTGTAGTGATTTTAGGTCTAAGAATCAAAATTACTACCTTCATTATGAGAGATGACTATGACTACCATATGATGGTTTCCATGTGTCACTCTCAAGGTGGGTCTATTCGATACAATGTTCCCTAATATGTAGCTCTATGATTGGTTTGATATTACCATATCATGACTAGTGAGATTCTATCATCAACCAACCCACACTCTAGTCTTATTTGTTACTAGTGTCTATCCACCTTCCATAGTAACAACTGACTAGGGACATAATAAGAATGTACAAACTCTTAACATTCATATGATCTCATCCTCCAAGTCAAAGACATGCGTCATTGAGTATTTTCATACTTTAGACATTCATAACGTTTCCTCATTATCTCATAATTGAATGAAACATAATGAATTGAAAGCTTGCCTTTATGAGTATCAATCAAATCCTTTATGATTTATGTCATCTCAATCATCACATGATTGGATCTATGTGCATACCTTAACCACAAACTCCCACTTGCACTTAGAGTCAATAACCCATGAATCATATTCTTAGTGATATAAACATGCCCACCATGTTTCTACTATGCTAATGATATTTCATCCGACTAGCAACACTTTGCTTATAGTCTTTCTTATCTCTTCGCTCTGAGATGAAACCACCGTAATATGGTTTCTGATATTCCGTCCTAACAAGTAGCTCCATTGTTGTCACATTATCACTACTAAGTCATCAATGGTTGGAACATCTATAAGTTCATCATATGAACTTTTAGATCATTATAGTATCACTCTATGTTCATAACATAAGTATACTCGACTTCTATTGCAGAATAGAATTAATGGATATTTGTTTGCAACCCTTCCAAATTATAACATTTCTCCTTTTAAATCAAACATATTTTATTGTGATCACTTTATCATTATGGAATTTTGGATCGATGTAACCCTTTACATCCAACTCTTCCTTCATTGCTATCTTTAATTACTAGAAATCTATCCTTAAATACTTCTCAAGTATTAATAGATGTATTTAATGACACTCCAATAACCCTTATTGGAATTTAATATCATCTTGTCACGTCTTATACATACAAGATTATATGGTATAAGTACTTTTATAGCATTCAAGATAGATCCATTGTTACAACCTATGCTATCTTAATCATGTCATTTCCATTCTTCATAAGAATTGGAACATATGGTTCATGAGAAATTAAACTAGATTCTCTCTCATTGAATCCTTTCCGTGTTGAACTCTTTCAACAAATTTCTATTGTATGTTCTCATACTTATGTTTGTGAAACTTTCAAGATCTATCTCTATAGGTCTTGACCCTTATAAAATGTTTCATCTCATCCTTCATTCTTGAGGTGTTTTCCATTCCAGTTGTCAATATTCACAATATTGGGATGTTTTTCCTCATCATATTTGGAATATTCATATATGCTCCCACTAAATCTTTTGTAATCACAAATTTCATCTTTTATCTTGATTCAAGTCAAACTCTTTGATTATCTCGTCAAGTTAAAAGATTCCATCTCTACGATGCTTGTTTAAATCCGAGATTGAACTTTGTCAAACCTATTTTATTGCGATCACTTTGTCATAATGGAATCTTGCATCGATGTAACCCTTTACATTCAACTCTTCATTTATTTTTATCTTTAATTTCTAGAAATCTATCCTTCAATACTTCTCAAGTATTATTGGATATCTTTAATGACATTCCAATAACCCTTACTGAAATTTAATATCATTTTGTCATGTCTTACACATACGAGATTATATGGGATAATTGCATTTATATCATTCATGATAGATCCATTGTTATAGCCTATGGTATCTTAATCATGTCATTTACATTCTTCATGAGAATTGGAACATATTGTTCATGAGATATTAAACCAAATTCTCTCTCATTGAATCCTTTCCATGTTGAACTCTTTTAATACATTGCTACTATATGTGCTCAAGATTATATTTGTGAAACTTTCAAGATATACATATATATCTATATGTCTTGATCCTTATCTCATAAGATGTTTCATCGTATCCTTCATTCTTGAGGTGTTTTCCATGCTAGTTAACAATATTCACAATATTGAGATGTTATTCCTCATCACATCTGGAATATTCATGTATGCTCCCACTAAATCTTTTATAATCACAAATATCATCTTTTATATTGATTCAAGTCAAACTCTTTGACTATCTTGCAAGTTAAAAGATTCCATCTCTGATATGCTTGTTTCAGTCCCAGATTGAAATTTATAGTTTATAGACTTTATTTACATTCTTGAAGTTATAAAACATTTTAAGTTGTGTCACGTACACATCCTCTGATGCATTCTTTTAAGGAATATGGCTTTTATCATCATATGCCAAATTTCTTAGTCTATTTTAACTACAACAACAAGCATGTCAATTGGTAAAGGAATTTCTATCATGTTCAACAACTTGAATTGGTTTAAAGAGCTTATTCAACTAATATGCCCTTTTATGTTATCTATGTAGGTCTTTGCCACAAGACTCTAACATCAACTTTTGGGTTTTACCCCTCATGTAGTACTATCAAGGTCATACCTTATTAGTTTACATGGACTCCATAATTACTCAGATTATGGTACTCTATAATTTCTAGTTGATTAGTTGGATCATCCTATTATGACCAAGCTATCTAATCCTCCAATCTCAAATGTGTTCTACTAGAACTATTTTTTTTCTATGTTATATGATAAATTAAGATTCCACAACAACTTGGGATTCACTTAGTTCTCATTGTACCTCTTTGTTGATCTTAAACATTTTGAGTTCTACTTTTTCTCCCACTGATTCTTTTGAAACTCAGTTATCCTTAAAACAAAACAATCTTGTTATTGGATTGGGATTAATAGTAACATTCAACAATTATGGTTTTTGGATAAACCTTTTCAAGAAACTACTTTCTCAATTTAAGTTTCAATCCGTTAGACATATTGGGACATTCCCAAATCATATAATATATGATGTCTAATAAACCATTCATATGGTACATGATTTAATGATATGTATATATATTTATGACGATAAGAAGATTAGATTAATTGATAATCATATCATGACTCATCATGGTATGATTTCTTCATTCTGACTCATCATTATGTTCAGATGGATTTGATAAGTGATACATTATCACATTTCTTTCTTTGAAGGTACTCAAGATATTGATGTAAAGTATTTCAACATTTGATCTCATCAAAGTTTCTAAATACTTTCATCAATGTCATACTTCACTTATAATCTCCTTGAACATTTCAAGAGATTTCCAATTTACTAAGTACATATCATCATATTACCAGTAAATGAATATGAGGTATAAGTAATTATCTATAGCATTCATTACATAAGATCATCATGCATCATATGTATGAGGTCTAATGGAAGGCTTATGTCACATATGTACTTGCAAGAATTGCATATTTCCTTAGGTTCAATAACCAAGGGAGTCTAGATGAATATGTATTCTAGATATGCATTTTGTATATATATATATCCAAGGTGACTATTGATAGTGATAGTCTTGAGTTATCAATTATAATCCTTCAGTATCAATGTTGAAAAACTTATCCAAGATTCTTTTAAAGCAAAGATCATTAGATATTTGGGCATTCCCATCGAAGATCATATCTTTTGAAATAGAAACATTAATATCTCATTTTATTGATATATCATCCTTTTCATTCAAGATGCTTTAAAGTAAATGTTTCTATTTTATGGTATAATGAAATAGCTATTCTATAAACTCTATTACATGCCCATTGGGCTAAGATAAATTTAAATGTAGACTAAAGCTTCCACAACTCTTGCTCTGCCTCATCCATTTTTATCCTTCCATGAAGACTTTTACTTCTTGTCATATCCTGCGCATCAAGTATGTCAGGTCTCTATTTTTTATCTCATACCAAATGAAGAAGTAATCAAATTTATCTTATAACATTTATACATGAAGCGGAGGCCTCAGTCCTTCCTTCCTCTTCTTTAGTTCCTCTATCAAGAGTGGGGAATTTCTTTTGCAATGTCCATGCTGTTGACAATGGTGACATTTGCCTCTTTTCTTCACACCTCCATTTGCTTTAACATCTGATGACTTGGGCTTCTAGTTAGATTTAGAACCCTTCTTAGCTTGCCTTTGCATTTAGACTTCCCCTTTGTCTTGCTGATCATCATCACAGACTTGGGCTTGTCTTTCTTCATTTGTGTCCCAATTGTTCTCAACATGCCCAACAACTATGTCGACAACTTATCAAAGTTGTTCATGTTGTAGTTCATGACAAACTGACTATATGAATCTGGCAGAGACTGCAAAATCATGCCAGTGGACAACTCTTGACCCAAGTGGAATCCCAGTCTAGCTAGGTTCTCCACATACGCAATTAGCTTAAGCGCATGAGGACCTTATTACATTTGAACAGTGCCTTGGAGACATCATATCTCTCTTGTCCTTCCTGATCTTGGAACATGTTCCTTAGATGTGTGACCATATCAATCATATCCATGTTCTCATGATGTCTCTACAACTCACAGTTCATGGAGGATAGCATCAAACACTTGACATTCATGACGTCTTCAGTATGCTTCTTGGAAGAATCCCTATCAGTCCTTGGTGCATTTTGAGGTGGTTCCTCTGGTTCTGACGTCTCCAGCACATAGTGCTTGTACTCTAGTGTGAGAACAATTCTCAATGTCTTGAACCAGTCGTGGAAGTTGTTCCTAGTTAGTTTTTCCTTCTCAAGGATGGATCACAGACAAAAGTGATTGTTCTTCGTTACCATTTGATTCTACAAAAGAGTTTGCAATTTTGTCAAAATTTCTTTTTTTATTTGATTTGATTAAATTTGGGTGATAATAATTTGGTCTTTAATTCATTTTAATTCTCATTATTTTGATAAAATTGACAACCCTCAAGTATCAATTTAGAAAACTACAATGAACAATTTTCTAATGAGACAAGATCCATATTTTGTTAAATCATGAGTCAACTTTTTCCGATCACCCACAACTTGATTATTTAGGTAGGCAATCATGCCAATTGCATCATATCAACATCTTAGATAGATGATATGCACAACTCCTTCCCATAACCATCTGTATGCTTCTGGGCTTAGACTCTCTATGAATCACCAGTTAAGCCTAACCTAATAGTCAATACAATAATAATGCACCCCACTTTAGCAGAACCTACATTACTACCATCACACTTTCACGGGGTAGATGATACACCACGCTTTAGCGTAACCTATGCTTAGTCAAACAATCTTTTCATGTGTATTGCTATTGGAAGGCATCTTAGACTTAATATATTTGATTTGAGGGATCTTATATATATCATATATATACATATATTGTATCCAATCACCATATACATAGTACTTATCATATACATGCTATATCCCAAACATAAACATGTAATATAAAACAAAAAGAGATGGTTATGAACATGTCTACTTGTAATTCCTTTGATCCACAAGGAATTACTACCACCTAGGTCAATCATCACATCTCATGTATGAACCTATTATTGGTGTAGGTCTGTGCTTTCCAATCTGGGTAAATCGGTTCAACCCTTTAACTGGTTGTCTAGCCTCTTGGCCGGTAAGTAGGTCATCTTATCCAATTGATGTCTGGACACCTTCCAGAAGTTCAAGTGGGCCTTCTCACATGGTCATCTAGCCTCCTATCCAACCGATGTTTGGAATCCTTCCAAACAGTCAGTTGGGTCCACCAGGCAGTTGTTTGGTTTCATCATTCTGCCCTCCATGGTCCTCCAGACAGTCCGCTCATCTCATGAACTTGTCTATCTTGTCTGGCGATGAACATCTTCTTCATTGTTGCAAGAAAAGAAACAATCCTATTATGACTTTATTATTACATTGTAAAGAGAAACCTTGAGTTACATTCAAGGGAACAAAGGTAGGAAAGAATTAACTTTACATTGGGAAGAGGGAGGTAGAGGCTTGGTACATAAACCTAGATAAATAGGAATAAAACCAAACCATCCAACCATACACATATATAGGGTTTAGGCCATAACCAAGCTACACATCCATCATTAAAATTGCTTTTAGGGAAACACATGTAATTTCCATATATATATATATATATATATATATATATATATATATATATATATATATATATATATATATATATATATATAGGTTTGGGATTATGTGGTGTTCGATCGAATATGCATATGAGACAATTTAAATATTTGCATCGTATGCAATAAATAAACTGTTAAACCAAAATTGTGATCATATTGATTATCCTAAAACATAGTCAATTGATGTGGCTCTGATACTACTGTTAGGAAATACAGGCACAGAGTATAATAGCAGAAACAAAAAAATTATCTATCTATATTCCCATAACAGCAAGATCGCATCAACTACTATGAAATAGGAAGGATGGTTTAACGAGTTATACCTAGTCCTGGAGCAATGCAACTATCTTCTAGTTGCTCTTGGAAAATGGTTGTGCAGCTCTTGGTCTTCACCATGAACTATCAATAGAATAGCTTCTGTAGTGACTCCTGCAATTTTTCCATAGACTTCAGGTTGACGTTGCTCTCCTAGAAGTAGCAAAAAGACTCTTGTCTCTAGAGTAGTTGACATGGACAACCTAGAACCCCTACCGTTCAGCTAAAATAGACAAGGAGTTGTCCCTCCCGTCAACATACTAGTCACCAACTTGCTCTCCCAGAACAACTACCCTCAATTGTTCTCTCCCTTGTTATCCCTCCCTAGTCAGGTAGGACTTGCTTGGGATCTTTTGGTTACCAAAACCAGAGAGGACAACAATTGTAAGAACAATTGATTCTCAATTTTTTGTGTTGTTGTTGTGCTCTGAGAAGCCCCCAGTACCCCTCTATTTATAGATGAGGTTAGGGATAGGGTTCCCAACCTATTCGGGATCTGTGTGGGAGTGGGAGGGACTGGAATATTTTGTTTTTTCACAACATATGAACCACGAGATAGTCATTTGGTGACCCAAATGGTCATCTGGTCACACTAGACAGTCATCTCACACTGCCAAATGGTCGTCTGGTAGTTTCCCAATGGCATACAGAATTTGCAAATTGATTCCCATTAATGTTAAAACAGTAATTCCTTGCACCACAAGTATTGTGCAATGAAAATGATTTGGGAAAGTATCTAGAACCTTACCCAGCCCAACTGAGTGATCTTGCACATGCAAGATGGTTGTATGGTGATCCAAGCTGAACTGGTCGGTTCATTAGATCGACCTGGTCAGTTTACACCTCAGTTTGGGTAGAAATTAGCCAATTCAATTTATGATCAGTCTGATGAACCAAACGACCCTCTCAACATTTAAGATGCTTATCTAGCACTCCAAACGATTGCCTCACTATGTGAGATGGTTGTTTGGTAGTGTAATCAACCAATCAGTTGTGTGAATTGAGTATCTAAACACTTTAGTAATCAATCCAATCATTGTTTATGATTAAACTCCTCTTCTAGATGAGTTCCTTTGTGCATGATCCTATAGGTCCCATATCGCATTGGCAGTAAATGTCCATAAATAGACTATGACATCACAAGCAAAGAGTGGTGCCTAGTCACACATAAGTGCTACATACCCAAGTGAATGGAAAGTTGGAGAACAACTTCAACCTTAAATCTGTATAAGATGTTGTAGTGATTGTATAATTCCTTTATCTCTAATATCCAGAGTGAAATCGATGCATGGACTCATCATCCTATCAACATGCAATCCATGTTCCTTGAATTAAGAGCAGACTATTTGAGATAATGTGACCTGAATACCATATATTGATTCACATTTGCATGTGCATGTGTTTCTTAGTCTCTCTTATCAAGTGGTCAGGATATCATAGTCCAGTAGGAGGGAAAAATCCTATCTATATCACTCACAGTCTATCCCCATGTGTCAAAGTCACCCAATCATCACAATTATAACAACCCATGTTTAAGAACTACATTTGATGATGTCAAAGTGTACCCAATGACATGTGATGGGTGTAGTGATTTCAGGTCTAAGAATTACAATCACAACCTTCACTATGAGATATGACTATGACTACCATATGATGGTTTCCATGTGCCACTTTTAGGGTGTGATGTCTGATGCATTGTTCCCCAATATGTATCTATGTGCTTGGTTTGATATCGTCATATCATGACTAATGAAATTCCATAATCAACCAACCCACACTCTAGTCTTATGTGTTACTGGTGTCTATCTACCTTCCATAATAACAACCGACTAGGGACATAATAAGAATGTACACACTCTTAACATCTGTATGATCTCATCCTTCAAGTCACGTACTTGAAGACATACATCATTGAGTATTGTCATTCTTTAGAAATTCATAATGTTTCCTCATTATCTCATAACTGAATGAAACAAAATGAATTGGAAGCTTGCCTTTATGAGTTTTAATCAAATCCTTTATGATTTAAGCCATGTTAATCATCACATGATTAGATCTATGGGCATACGTTACCAATAGACTCCCACTTGCACTTATAGACAATCACCCATGAATCATATTCTTAGTGATCTAAACATGTCCACCATGTTTCCACTGCTCTACTATTAATTTAGCGGGTTAGCAACACTTTGATTATAGTTGGTATATCACATATTTCTAAACTTTTAGATCTAAGATGAAACCACCATAATATGATATCTGATATTCCTTTGTAACAAGTAGATCCATTGTTGTCATAATATCACTACTAAGTCACCAATGGTTGGAACATCTATAAGTTCATCATATGAACCTTTAGATCCATATAGTATTACTTTATGCTCATAACACAACTATACTCGGCTTCTATTGTAAAATACAATTAATGGTTATTAGTTCATAACCCTTCCAACTAATAATCGTTTCTCCTTTTTAAATCAAACATATTTTATTGTGATCACTTTTTCATAATGGAATCTTGCATCAATGTAACCCTTTACATTCAACTCTTCATTTATTTTTATCTTTAATTTCTAGAAATCTATCCTTCAATACTTCTCAAGGATTATTGGATATCTTTAATGACATTCCAATAACCCTTACTGAAATTTAATATCGTTTTGTCATGTCTTACACATACGAGATTATATGGGATAAGTGCATTTATATCATTCATGATAGATCCATTGTTATAGCCTATGGTATCTTAATCATGTCATTTACATTCTTCATGAGAATTGGAACATATTGTTCATGAGATATTAAACCAAATTCTCTCTCATTGAATCCTTTCCATGTTGAACTCTTTTAATACATTGCTATTATATGTGCTCAAGATTATATTTGTGAAACTTTCAAGATATATATATATCTATATGTCTTGATCCTTATCTCATAAGATGTTTCATCGTATCCTTCATTCTTGAGGTGTTTTCCATGCTAGTTAACAATATTCACAATATTGAGATGTTATTCCTCATCACATCTGGAATATTCATGTATGCTCCCACTAAATCTTTTATAATCACAAATATCATCTTTTATATTGATTCAAGTCAAACTCTTTGACTATCTTGCAAGTTAAAAGATTCCATCTCTGATATGCTTATTTCAGTCCCATATTAAAATTTGTAGTTTATAGACTTTATTTGCATTCTTGAAGTTATAAAACCTTTTAGGTTGTGTCATGTACACATGCTCTAATGTATTCCTTTAAGGAATCCAATTTTTATCTTCATATGCCAAATTTCTAAGTCTATTTTAACTATAATAACAATCTTGACAATTTGTAAAGGAATTTTTATCATTTTCAACAAGTTGAACTGTTTTAAAGAGCTTATTCAAGTAATATGTCCTTTTATTTTATCCATGTAGGTCTTTGTCACAAGACCCCTTAGGTAGCACTATCAAGGTCATACCTTGTTAGTTTACATGGACTCCATAATTACTCAGAGAATGGTACTCTATAGTTTCTAGTTGAGTAGTTGGCTCATCCTATCATGACCAACCTATCAGAATCATTGGATTCACAATCCTCCAATCTCAGATGTGTTCTACTAGAACTATTTTGTTCTCTATTTTATGATGAACTCGAGATTCCAAAACAAGTTGTGATTCTCTTAGTTCTCATTGTACCTCTTTGTTGATCTTGAACATTTCAAGATATACTTTTACTCCCACTGATTCTTTTAGAACTCAGTTATCCTTAAAACAAAACAATTTAGTTATTGGGTTGAGATTAATAGTAACATTCAACAATATGGTTTGTCGATAAACCTTTCCATGAAACTACTTTCTCAATTTAGGTTTCAATCCTTAGACATTTTGGGACATTCCCCAATCATATCATATATGATGTCTAATAAATCATTTAGATGGTACATGATTTAATGATAGGTATATATATTTATGAGGATAAGAAGATTACATCAATTGATAATCATATCATAACTCATCATGGTATGATTCCTTCAATCTAATACATCATTATGTTAAGATGGATTTGACATGTGATACATTATCATAGTTATTTCTTTGAAGGTACTCAAGATATTAATGTAAAGTATTTCAACATTTGATATCATTAAAGTTTCTTAATACTTTCATCAATGTCATGCTTCATTTATAATCTCCTTGAACATTTCAAGAGATTTCCATTTTACTGAGTACATACCATCTTATTACTAGTAAATGAATATGAGGAATAAGTAATTATCTATAGCATTTGTTCCATAAGATATTCATGCATCACATGTATGAGGTCTAATGGAAGGCTGAACCTCCCACTACATCTAGTGAAGGATGTCATGTCACATTATCTACAAGAAAGAATTGCATACTTCCTTAGGTTCAACAACCAAGGGAGTCTATTTATATGTATTCTAGATATGCATTTCTTATATATATACATCCAAGGTGACTATTGATAATGATAGTCTTGAGTTATCAATTATAATCCTTCAGTATTAACGTTGAAAAACTTATCCAAGATTCTTTTAAATAAAATATCATTAGATATTTGGGCATTTCCATGTAAGATCATATCTTTTGAAATACAATATTAATATCTCACTTTATTAATATATCATCATTGTCATACAATATGCTTTAAAGTAAATGTTTCTATTTGATGGCATATTGAAATAGTTGTTCTATTAACTCTATTACATGCCCATTCATCTAAGATAAATTTAAATGTAGACTAAAGCTTCTACAACTCTTGCTCTGCCTCATCCATTTTTATCCTTCCATGAAGGCTTTTACTTCTTGTCAGATCTTTCAGATCAAGTATGTCAGTCCTCTGTTTGGTATCTCATACCAAATGAAGAAGTAATAAAATTTATCTTATAATGTTTATACTTGAAGTGGAGGCCTCAGTTCCTTCCTTATTCTTCTTCTTTAGTTCCTCTAACCAGAGTGAGAAATTTCTTTTCCAATGTCCAGGCAGTTGACAATGGTGACATTTGCTTCTTTTCTTCACACCTCCATTTGCTTTGAGATCTGATGACTTGGTCTTCTAGCTATCTTTAGAATCATTCTTAGCTTTGCCTTTGCCTTTATAATTCCCCTTTGTCTTGTTGATCATAATCACAAACTTGGGCTTGTCTTTCCTCATTTGTGTCTTAGTTTATCTCAACATGCCCAACAACTTTGTCAACAGCTTGTCAAAGTTGTTCATGTTGTAGTTCATGAAAAACTAACTATATGAATCAAGAAGAGACTACATAATAACATCAATGGTCAACTCTTTATCCAAAGGGAATCCCAATCTAGCTAGGTTCTCCACATACCCAATTATCTTGAGCACATGAGGACCTACTAGATCTCCTTTTGCCATGTTACATTTGAACGGTGCCTTGGAGACATCATATCTCTCTTGTCTTGCCTGATCTTGAACATATTCTTGAGATGTGTGACCACCTCAATCACATATGTGTTCTCATGCTTCGTCTTCACCTCATAATTAATGAAGCATAGAATCAAACACTTGACATCCACAACATCTTCTGTATGCTTCTTAAAAGCATCCCTGTCAGTCCTTGGTGCATTTTGAGGCGGTTCCGCTAGTGCTGGCATCTCCAAGACATAGATCTTGTGCTCCTATGTGAGAACGATTCTCAACATCCTAAACCAGTCATGGAAGTTGTTCCCAACTAATTTGTCCTTCTCAAGAACCTATCACAGAGAAAAGTGATTGTTGCCATTTGATTCTACAAAAGAATTTGCGATTTTTCCAAAACTCTTTTTTTATTTGATTTGATTTGAGTAAATTTGGGTGATAGTAATTAGGTCTTTAATTCATTATCATTTTCATTATTTTGATCAAACTGAAAACCCTCAAGTATTAATTAAAACACTGTAGTGAACAATTTTCTAATGAGCCAAGATCCATATTTCATCAAATCATGAGTCATCTTTTTCCGATCGCCCACAACTTTATTATTTAGGTAGGCATTCATGCCAATTGCATCATATGTAACTCTTAGATAGATGATCTGAGCAACTCCTTGCAATAATCATTTGTATGCTTCTAGGCTTAGACTCTCTAATCACTAGTTAAGCTTGACCCAATAGCAAATACAATAATAATGCACCCCGCTATAGCATAACTTACATTACTACCATCACATTGCCACAAGGTAGATGACACACCATGCTTTAGCGTAACCTACGCTTAGTTAAATAAGATTTTCATGTGTATTGATATTGGAAATCATCTTAGACTTAATATGTTTGATTTAAGGGATTATATATATATATATATATATATATATATATACATATATACATATATATATATACATACATACATGTACTATTTTTGATCACCACATATATAGTACATATTATATACATGTTATATCCCACAACGTAAACATGAAATATGAAATGAAAATGATGGTTATGGACATGTCTACTTGTAATTCTTGGAGCCAAAGGAATTACTACCATCAAAGTCAATCATCACATATCATGTATGAACTTGTTGTTGGTGTAGGCATGTGCTTGCCAATCTGGGTAGATCGGTCCAACCCTTGAACCAGTCATCTCACCTCTTGGATGGTCGGTTGGTCATCTTATCCAATCGATGTCTAGACACCTTCCAAACGGTGGGTTGGGCCTTGATCTTTTGGCCTCCTATCCAACTAATGTTTGGACTCCTTTGAAACGGTCAGTTGGGTCCACCAGGAGATCGTATGGTTCCATCGTTCTGTCCTCCAAGGTCCTTCAGATGGTCAACTCATCTCACAATCTGGTCATCTCATCTGATGATGATCATCTTTTTCGTCGTTGCAAGAAAAGAAATTATCCTATTTCCACTTTATTATTACATTGTAAAGAGAAACCTCGAGTTATATTTTTTGAGGAGAGAAAAGGTAGGAAAGAATTAACTTTACATTGGGAAGAGGGAGGTAGAGGCTTGGTACATAGACCAAGATAAATAGGAATAAAATCAAACCATCCAACCACACATAGATATAGGGTTTAGGTCATAACCAAGCTACACATCCACCATCAAAAATTCTTTTAGGGTGACGCATGTAAATTGCATATATATATATATATATATATATATATATATATATATATATATATATATATATATATATATATATATATATACATACATACATACATACATACATACATACACACACATATATATACATACAAACATACATACATACATACATACATACATATATATATATAAATAAATTTTGGGATTATGTGGTCTTTGATCAGATATGTATATGAGACAGTTTAAATATTCACATCGTATGCAATAAATAAATGATTAAACCAAAAATTTGATCATATCAATTATCCTAAAACATAGTAAATTGACGTGGCTCTGATACCACTGTCACGAAATACGGACACAGAGTATAGCAGTGGAAACAAAATTTTATCTATATGTATTCCCATAACAGAAAGATCGTGTAAATTACTATGAAATATGAAGGATGGTTTAATGAGTTATACATGGTCTTGGAGAAATTCCAATGACAAAAACTCATTGCAATGAAATTGTGTTGTAGTTTCCCTTGAACGGTGGTTGTGTGACTCCTTGTCTTCACCACGAACAACAAATTGAATAGCTTCTACAGTGACTCCTGTGGTCTCGCCAAAGACTGTAGGTTGGTGCTGCTTTCCTAGCAGCAACCAAAGGATTCCTTCCTCTATAGTAGTCCACACATACCAACTGGAACTCTTGTCGTTCAACTAGAACATACAGGAAGACATTTTCCCTCCCGTTGGCATACTAGTCACCAACTTGCTCTCCCACAACAACTATCCTCAGTTGTTCTCTCCCTTGATATCCCTCCCTAGTCCAGTGGACTTGCTTGGGCTCTCTTAGTTACCACAACCACAAAGGACAACAATTGAAAGATAAACTGATTCTCAATTGTCTGTGTTGTTGTGATTATGCTCTGGGAAGCCCCCAATACCCTTCTCTTTATAGGCCGGGTTATGGTTAGCGTTCCTAGTCTGTTTGGGATTTGTGTGGGAGTGGAAGGGACCAGAAGATCTTGAATTTTTGCAACATACAAACCATGATACGGTCATTTGGTTGACCCATACGGTCATCTAGTCACATGAGATAGTCATCTCACACTACCAAACGGTCGTCTGGAAGTTTCCCAATGACATAAAAATTGGCAAATTAATTCCCATTAATGCTAAACATTAATTCCTTGCACCACAAGTATTGTGCAATTGAAATGATTTGGGAAAGTATCTAGAACCTACCCTATCCTAAATATATGATCTCACACATGTGAGATGGTCGTCTTTCTCACTCTAACAGTCATCTGGTGTGCCGAGCCAAACCCATCGGTTCATCAGAATGAACTGGTCGGTTCACAACTCAGTTTGGATAGAAATTAACCAATTCAATTTTGATCAGCGTGACGACCCAAATGACTGTCTCAACACTTGATATGCTCATCTGGAACTCCAAATGGTTATATCACCCTGTGAGATGGTCGTTTGGCAATGCAGTCATCCAATCAGTTGCATGAATTAAGTACCTAAACACTTTAGTAATCAATCCAATCATTTTTTAAGATTAAACTCCTTTTCTAGATGAGTTCCTTTATGTGTGACCCTATAGGTCCCATATCACATTAGCAATTAATGTCCGTAACTAACTTATGACATCACAAGCAAAGAGTGTTGTCTAGTCGCACATCAGTGCTACCCAAGTGAATGGAATTTTGGAGAAAAATGTCAACCTCCAATCTGTGTAAGGTGTTGCAGTGATTACATAAGTCCATTGTCTCTGATATCTGGAATGAACTCGAGGCATGGACTTGTCATCCTTTGAACATTCAAACCATGTTCCTTAAACCAAGAGCAGACTGTCTAAGATAATGTGACCTCAATATCATATATTGATTCACATGTGCATGCACATGCATTTCTCAATCTCGCTTATCAAGTGGCCCTGATATCATACTGTCACAACCTCGATTTTCTCTCTCTTCTATTGTACTCTTATCTCTCATCAAGTGACTTATACTCAATTGAATATCAATTGCATAGTGTGAGTGTGGTTATACTTCCTTTTAGTCACACCAGTGATCAATTGAGATGTTTGACATTAATTTTCCTTTTTGAGCTAAGTTCCACACTTCCATGTCACCATCTTAATATATATGTTGGACCTCATTTCAATAAATTATTTCCAATATAAATCATGTTGTAGAGTTTTCAATAACAAGTCCAATGGCGCAAAATTCACCCTATTTGGACATTTGTAGCGCAAGTTGTGCCTTTTAAAAAAATGACTAGTTTATCACTTGAATTAGTTGTTTTAGCTAGAATTTGACCCTTAGTGGGCCCCAAATATACAATCAGGGACCAGTTGCTTGCCCTTCTCCCCTATTCCATTTTGGGAAAGATCGCAAGACTGGGAAGAACGCCCACCGCCTTTAGCCAAATTGGGCAACAAGGGAAAGCTCTTAATTGCTTGGAATCTAAACCCTAGTGCTCTTGATCTGATTATAAACCCCTCTCATCAAGCCTTTGTTCATATTATTGGTTTCTTCTTTCCCTTATCCGTGTTTCCCCTCTCCTCACTGTCTGGTGACAAGGGCTATCGCCGCAGGTGGCAAGGGCTACCAAGGTCAGTGGCTGCTCCTCCCGATCTTTGCCTGGAGGCCAGCACGTTGGCAAACCTTAGTGGCTGATATGCCCAAATCCATAGCCCCTGCCTCGAGCCTCTTGCAGCTGCGGAAGGTGCTGACGAGGCAAGGCCAATTCTGGGCCGTCGACCTACCAAGCCGGTGGCCAAATCCCCCACGACAAGGACTTGTCCTTGAAGAAGAAAACGGGCCACGACAGCGCGCCCAAGACCATGCCTACCCTGAGCTTGCCTTGCCCCCAAGCTTCTGGAGGTGTCGTGGTTGCTGAGGGAGACCTATGCATCGTCCCCTATTTCCACTCTGTTCCTGCGCAAGGAACAGGGGTCACACGATCGGGGATGACGAACAGCAACCACCCCGGGCCTGGGTCAAGAGAGGCGTCTGGACCAAATATCCATGGGCCGAGGAGTGGCCAGCTGAACTGTGACTCACACCCCTGGGAGGGTGCAGATGATGCCCAGGCGAGCTGCCCGATCTTGCATCAATGGCCATGATCCTCTACATAATCACGGTAACGCTATCAATTAGAATCCATATAGTTTCGATGTAGAATTTACAAAAATCATAACTTCCTCATTTTAAGGCCAAATATAGAAACATTATATATCAAACTGATCCTCTCGAAAAGACCTACAACATGAGCTTATTTCTAGACCCTGAATCTTCTTCTAGTTTCCTTATATTGCTAAATATGTAACCTTTGACTACTTTGAATATTCTTAACACATGATTAGGATTAATGATTGGATCTTGATGCTCAGTCTACCCCCGATCCTTAAATCAGTATCTTTTATGCACCCTTGAACTAAATGAAGGTAATACTCCCACTAATGCTCATACATGAATCCTTTTGTACATATTCGACCATAGTGGACTATAATGATGTACATTACCCTTTTGATGCTAATCTTGCTACATAATGATGGAATAATGTCTAATCAACTTCAAATCATTAATATATGTCTCTCTTTGACTCTAATATCAGTCCATAATATGCCCCGTGATATGGTTGATTCTTTTGATACATAATTGCATGTATGTTTGAGTATTGCTACCCCATGTTGGATTATGGCACCTAGACACTAGTGGACATCACCATACTTTGAATGTGTCCATTATTGCTAATCTAAACCATCTCTTATGCTTGGATTTTATTCATTTATGATCTTTGACCTTGATTACTCTATTATGAGTCTCGTGACCTACTTTGAGCATAAGTGTCCTTAATCTTGTCATGTCCACATGAAACCTCGAAAGCATATGGAACTTGAACCACACTCTTATGATGGACTATAAATCCATATGCGATCATCTAATGTACTAATAACTAAACTTGAACCCAACTTAGCCAAAACCCTAAAAATGAATTTAATTGGGGTTAATGATGAGAATATAAGGCATATATGTAATCTTGTTGTTAATCAAGTTAAATTATAATCTAGATGGTAATGGACGTGTTAAGTTAAGAATCTATAAATCAGGTATGGGCCTTATCTAGTTATATGACTAGCTTTCTTGTTTGAAATGATATGTATTGTATGCTTGTTTGTTTACTTTCTCAAATATTGCCATGTAGTATTGCTATGTCTTACTCGATGTTTTCCTCATCGGTTTTATAACTTGAACACATATATATAGAACTACATTATAATATTATTAATAAAGGGTTAACTCTTGGTTATGTCCTTGAGGTCCCTCTTGTATAAAAGGGTTAGCTAATCTTGGGCACCCTTACAGACCCTTTTGACGGGAAGATGGTCAACGACCTTAAACATGCTTGATATTATTGGTATAATGGAGTGAAATGACATAAAATATGGTTTCACATTTGTTAAACAGTTAACATATTTATTCTTGTTCGTTTCGTCTTGAAATCTTTTCAAATTATGCAAAGTTTATACATATATGTATCTTTCTGCCCCATACTCAACACCTCGTGTGTTGACCCATTTCTCGTATGTTGTTTTTAGGTTCAGAGATGGCTCGAAAGATGAAGGGCTTGGTGAGCTATGCTAGGTGTACTTGTTGTAAGATCCATATTTAGTGCACATGAATGACTTGTACCTTGACTATGGAAATATGTAATTGAATTCATGAATATAATGCATTTTGTATAATTTATACTTGTTGAATGTTGAGACTATGTTGGTGCCTTTCTCTTGTTACTTGTTCATGTGTGCTAAGCTTTACGCTTCCGCATGTCACCTTTGGTATTCGTTTGGTTCATGGGACTGGGATTCTGGTTCCGTGATAGATGGTATCAGAGCATGAACAATAACTTCACCAAACATTGCTCACATGAAACACAAACTAAACTCACTTTACATCTCAACCCTAGAAACTTAATAAGATGTCCTTTGTGGACTAGGTTGACTTAGCCTCTAGGTTAGAACCTAGATGTTCTAGAACTAGGTGTAGACTTGTGTAAATTACCTCCCTTGACATGATTCGTGACATGTGTTTAGGATGTCTACACAAGTGTGCACCATGTTCTTGCTGGTTCTCTAGGCGTCATGATACTATACTGCTTCATGAGTGTGGTAACTCGTTTTGATTTTAGTTTTATTTGAATGGAGTATGATGGTTTTCATCTCCTGTTTAAACGTTGAAGAAAACATATTTCAAGTATTATTATATGTACATATGAAAAATGTTACCACACGCAGAAAGGTAGTGAGTTTCCATGCAACCTAGGAGAAAGAGATGTAACATCAAGTCTAGATGAGAGAGATTAGATGATAGTGATAGTCTCTAGAGTTGCCTAGTGCCATGATATAGGTTAGGAAAGTGAGTAACCTAGAAACCTAAGATGATGTTAATGATATTGATGATCATGTTGATGTTAATAAGACCCAAATTGGTCCTTGAGAAATTCAAATAGGTTGACGATATGGGGCCTCAATCTCTTTACAAAGGAGGACCTCTAGCATGGGACATATGAACTGGGTGATCTTTTGGTATAAGTCAACCCTCCATGGGAGAAGGTTAGAATACCTAAACTCCAAAATATTTGAAATGTTGAAAAATATGAATGATGAAATACTTAATGACGAGTCCCTAACTAGAATACTTCTAAGTATATGAGTTGAGTGACCTAGTGGGCAGTTTCCTTGAAAATTTTGAACCCTAGATGTCCTATGAAAATATCTAACTCTAGAGAAAGAGGCAATTGAATATTTGATGCTTGTTATATTGGTGAGGGAGATGTCCCAAGACCCTAAGATGATGTACATGATGTGTGATATCCATGATGAGCCTCATACTCTGGTTATAGTTGTATATAAAGGAATCTAGTGGTTACCATTGATTCCAAAGATGAGTAGAAATTTTTAGTAAGGGTAGAAGGTTGTGGATAACATGCCTTGTTGGACATATACCTGTCTTAGCTTGAGTTTCTTGAGCTTGCAGAGTTCTGTCTAGGTACAAGTGAGATGTTTCAAAACCCCAATGATGATGATAATGTTATTCCTCGAATGGCGCTTGGTACACGAAATATCTCACTTACATTTAAAAACTTGAATATGCATGATAAGGCCCGCTCATACGCTAGACCTAGTATGAAATCATAATATACATGAAATATGTAGCTTTGAAATCATGAACTTGATATGATAATGTCTAGAGATCTCAGCTTGAATAATCTGGGGTAACATGCCTAATATCATACCCAAATGAAAATAAATCAACTCGATATGATGTGATAACTTGAATAAACATGATGATAAACTGTCTAATTTTAGATTCAAAATGAAAAAAAAGAATATAAATGATTAGAGTTGGTAGAAATTTTGGGGAAAGCAAAATCATGCATGAAATTTAGAGTAAAGATGAGATACACACTCGATGATAGTCTCTTTTGACGCCATGACCATGAACATATTCATTTGAGAATTGATAACATAGATCTTGATGATACCCCTTGGTCTCATATGAAGATATAAACAAAAACCCTAATGTATGGATACTAGGTGACGGAAAACTAGGGAGGCAATATCATGAGATGGTGTGTTCAGCTTTATGCTTAATACATTTTATATCTTCTGATGTTGTATTCTACCCTTATCTTTGTAGAATTTGGTTAGGGTTTGTATGGTGTAACATGATTGATGCATTAAAAGATACCCAATTGGCAATAATTAATCAATTGAAACCCTAATCATGTAGTTCCCCTGAGCCATAGATCCATCTTCAGTGTCAATACTTCCTGGATTGTGTAACAAGTGATTCCTGTGGGAAACTCGGAGTGCATATTGTTGAATATGTGGGGGTGCAAGTTGAGGATATATCCTTGCACACAATCACTGGTTTTGAGGATGGTTGCAGTCATGTCTCGACAGGAGAATGGTCAAGACCGTATCTTCGATGATACATTTACAAGGATGGTTGCAATCATACCCTGGCAGGAGAATGGCTATGGTCATATCTCACTAGTGTCATGCCTATATGTAAAGGTAGACTACTCTAATTTGTAGTTTGACTCATATGTCACTATGGTGGACTCAGACTGACTGAGGGTGTGGGATATCATAGGAGTCTGGCTCTCCTAGATCTTATATGGCATTGATTTTGACTTAGCAGTGGTAAGTTGGAGTATTAAGGGTATACATCATCTCCATAGGGCATTAATAAAAGACATAATACCTCCGTATAGTATAATTGCTTAGGGTTAAATGTGATTCACATTGGATGACCCTTTGCCTTATTTTTTATATTGTTTAGTTTATAGAAGTTATACAAGTTCTTTATATTCTTTCTAAAGGTATATGATGTTCTACTGATCGGTTGTAGATGCTTAATCAACATAAGTTGTGTTATCAATTTTTAATTGTTCATCTCATCTTGTTAATAGCAACCTCATTTTCTTATCTGCTGCATGTGCTAGTGCCTTACAGGAGTCTTAGTGACAGGAGAAGAGTATGGTTTTCAAGTGAAAATTTTCGTCTACACAATACCAAAAAAGAAAAAAAGAAAAGCAAGATGGTCATCCATAAGCTATAAGATGAATTCTGGCACTCTTTCTATATGGGAAATACTTATCAAATAGCTTGCTAGTCTATCTTTGATTGATTGGTTAGAATAGGTCCTTAATGACCAATAGGATCTCACTGGGTTGTGGATGCCCCCGTCTGTCTCAACCCAAGGCTCTTTTCCATTCCTTCCGCTCTTATGGATGTCATGTTTTGAATTTGGTCAAGGTTCCGTTCTCACTACTATATCTATCTGTGCAAACAATAGTTGTTGATGGAGAGCTATATCTCTCGCTAGGACATTGGTCTCACCCGGTGGGTTTTTACATCTTTTAGGTGGTCGTGAATGATGTGATAGAGATCGTACGGTTCAAGTAGAGAAACAAGGAGAGCAGTAGCTATTGAAGGTTGGATATGCAACTAGTATTTTGTCATGGAGTCCTATGTGTTCCTATACTCTCAACTCCTTGGGGGTGTTTTTTAGATGTTGTACATTTATATGAGGTTTTTGGTAGTATGCCATGGTTGTACATATATAGCTTGTATATATAAACATGTTACCTCTTGCAACATATTTGTGACAAGACGACCACTGTACAATGATGTATACCTTAATGGTATGATATGTGATACAGGTAGCACAGTTTTTGGACTTCTATATAATGTGTTTCCACTTGTGAGTATAAAAATTATAAGTTTTAATTTACCATGTTTTCTGGTAATTTGGATGTTTAGTGTTAATTCCACACTTTATTTTTGAGTAATCTCGCTCATGTGGCATCGGGTTGTCACACAATACCATATTACCATGTAATCATAATAGAAAATATGGAGATACATATAAATCCTTAATACATTAAACATGTATTATTTTGGTATCGAAACTCTAAAACATGATCAAATATGGATATAGTATTATCTAGATGTCATAATATTCATAATTTCTAAAATAGTCTAGATTATAAGCATTTATATGTGGAAAAACATTAATTACTTATAATGTTTATTTGTATAACAAGTTAGACCAAAATCTTCAATATAGTTCAAAAATTTCACCTGACATTTATGTTATTTCAAATTAGATAATAAGAAAGAGTCTAGGAAAATATTTGGGGAATTTGGATTTGAAGGAAAATTTGAAAATCCTCAATTTCCTCTATTAGTTTTCAGCCCAAAATATCACCAAAATCTAATATTATCAATATCTAGATTTGATATAGGGTTTGATGTATCAGGATAATTACACATTTTCTATAGTTTTAGGAAGCCTATGATATATCTAGCCCTTGATTCAATGAAATCATATATGTTTTGCAAGAAAAATATAACTAATATTAGAATTCAAAATCATGCATTTAAAGTTTTTTGATAAATACTAGGCTTGTAGTTCATAACTAAACTCCAATACATCCATTTAAAATATCTTTTAAATACTAGCTCATAAAGATACCTAGGAAGTATTTTTTTTAAGGTAAGCATTTGTCATTAAAAAGTGAAAGGCCATACGACATCTACAAACACAAGAGATCCATACATAGAGGGTAACATAAAAGCAGGAGGAGCAACAATATTAAGCAAGAAAGATCGGATACAAATGAGACACTTCTGCATAGATTCCTCCCTATCACGCTGACTAAAGTAGCTTTTAAACGGAATCTTTCCACAATCAAGGGTAGCACTTGCATAGCTGAGCATCCTTCTCCTCCAAATGAGACCGAACAGACTCTCAAATTTGTAAAAACTGTAATCCATCCACCAACAAGAAGGCACGACAGATCCACTCACTGAAAAGATAGAAATGCAACTAGAGGACTGGGACGAAACCACACCCCAAAGCAAAATAGAAAAAAACCAGCAGAGAAAGAAAACGCACACACCCAAAGAACATGAAAGATAAGATGACACAGGCATAGGCACAAATAGGTAGGGGTCAGGATCCAGCAGAAACCGCTGCTCGGCCTGTGCAGGTTAACAAGGGGGATGGAGGAGGGGGATACAACATGGGAAGAACCCCACCTAGGAAGTATTATGTAACATGTGAATTATGAATATAAGGACATGTAACAATCTAATCACCATGGAGTGATATTGCCTCCTAGGAGATGAGTGAAGATAATAGGGAAAACCTACACCTAATGGGACATAATAAGTGAATTCCTTAGCCAAGGATCACACAATAACATGGGGTATTTCCCTTTTGTTAAGATTTGAAACTTTGAATTTTATTGGACCTAGTTGTGAAAATATTGGATACCTTATTTGGTATATAACGTATTAGATCTTTGATTCCATTATTAAATTGTTTTCCCTCTCAATTTTCACACATACATCTTGATTTGTGGTTAATTACAAATAGCTTTTAAACATTTATTATCTCTTTAAAGTTCAGGGCCCTCATTTGTAAATGATGAAATAATGTTATAATAGTTTTGGAACCAGACTTGATCTCCTGGAGGTTTGACTCATGTGAATTTTGCTCCCTCGGGCTTTGGCCCTATAGATATTTGGCTCACTTGAGTGGGCCAAGTACCCCACAACCATGCATAGTGTTTAGGGATTAGTTATCCCCCATATAACTATAACAACTAATAAGGCACTAGTATTGTTTTCTCCTAGAGTGTGAGAACACAAGGTACTTAGCCCTAGAAAATATATGATAAGAAGGTGCCAACAAACTTGTCAGTTTGAATATCTTATAACTTATATTCTTTGTGAATAGCCTGGATAAATTGCATATTTGATATGCTGGTCTTGTTTAGTTGATGATCTTGTAAAAGATTTTCCATCTTGAAATTGATATTGGATTCCTACTTATTATCAATTAGTCCACCAAATAGTTCCTTCCTACATTTGATCATGTATCTAAAGCTTATTTTAAGCATTGTTCAATGATAAGAATATAGTACAAACATTTTGCTGACTGATTATTTCTCTTTGGACCATCACATTGATGAATCCCTACAAGATATTGCATGGTTAGTGGAACCTGCTCATCTAGATTCCTCTTATACATATAATTCAGGAAAAACTCAGAGCATGGAGAAGTGCCCTTTATGTGACCATATTATCTTTCTTTTTATCTTATCATGTTGTTGTAGACCCTTAAAGTGGACAAAACTCCTTCCCTTTAGTTTGTGTTTTATGCCGAGAAGACAAACACAATGTTTTTAGGATAGGGTTGCATCATAGTCTCATAGACAAGAAGGAAAAGGAGAGGTAGGGTTCAAGAAAAAATGAAATCAAGGGTTAAAAACCACTTACCAAGACCGAAGATCACAAAGAACCACCATCAAGAAGATGATCAAGCTCAAGATCACCACATGCAAGGGTGATCAACCACCAAAGCACCTAGATCACTCCTTCTTTTCTCCACAAAGCTTCAAGAACGAGCACAAATGAGTAGGAAATAAGGATGGTCGAAAAGGATGCTTGCATGAATAGGAGAGGGGTTATATACACAAGGTTGGAGAGAGGTAAGGTGGGTATGAGGTGTCAACACTTAGGGGCCTCAAAAAGACACTTTTCCAATGAGAAAACAACCATGCAACCACTAAACACTTGCATGCATCAAAAGGTGATATAACCTAGGTAGGGTAGCAACCACTTAGGTCATTAATACCCTTGTTGTGGTCGCAACACCACAAGGCACCATGTAGCAATCACTACACTAGGTCACCAAAGAAAACAAGGTCAAAACGCATCACTAAAAGACAAACCTCATTGACCAAACCTCACCAAGGTCACCATGGTCGAAGCAAGAAACATCTAGGGTAAGTGTTGTGGTCACAACACACACAAAATGTAGCAAGGTCGACAATCAACAAGAAGGCAACTTGAGAAAACCTTAATCTCACCATGTGATGCCACATCATGAACCATGGTCCAAGCAAGGCACCCCAATCATCATCCTCTCTCTCTCTCTCTCATGATGCTAAGGCACAAGAAACACACTACATATGACAAAATTCAAGATTAACCTTCATCATGGGTGAATAACAACTTGGTCCAAAACAAGGAGTCATAGCTCAAACATCATCCAAAGAGGACCAAATTGAAAACACAAAATTGTTACATGTTATAAAAGCACTCAAGAAATTAGATTAAGGTTTAAGCATCTTATTAAGTAAAGTAAGCACACTCAAGCACTAAGCTAGGTCAGGGGCCTTACAGGAAGTGAGTGTTGTCGTTGGGTGCGTTACTCCAAAATAGAAGGGGAAGGAGGAGAGGGAATAATGATGGTGGGATTTTCTTTTAGAGTG
The DNA here is from genome assembly GCA_963693085.1 of Alisma plantago-aquatica. Taxonomy (NCBI): domain Eukaryota; kingdom Viridiplantae; phylum Streptophyta; class Magnoliopsida; order Alismatales; family Alismataceae; genus Alisma; species Alisma plantago-aquatica. The sequence goes on from OY856413.1 coordinate 1,097,681,789, forward strand.
GGGGTTTTGTTGTTATTCAACATTGCATTGCCATTTTCTATTATGTAGATGGGTGGCTGATGTTGACATTGTTGGTATGGTATTCCCATAGTGCCAATAATATGATGATTGACATGACATATACCATAAAGGATTTGATTAATACTAAGAAAGTCAAGCTTCTAATTCTTTCATGTTTCACTCAATTATGAGATAATGAGGAAACAATATGAATGTCTAAAGAATGACAATACCAAATGACCTATGTCTTCAAGTACATGATTTGGAAGAATGCGATCATACGAATGCTAAGAGTATCTACATTATTGTTATGTCCCTAGTCAGTTGTTACTGATGAAGGTAGATAGACACTAGTAACACACACGACTAGAGTGTGGGTTGGTTGATGATAGAATGTCATTAGTCATGATATGGAAATATCAAACCAAGCACACAGATACGTGTTAGGGAACCATGTATCATACAGACCCACCTTGAGAGGGATACATGGAAAACATCATATGGTAAGTCATAGTCAACTCTCACAGTGAAGGTGGTGATTGTGATTTTTAGACCTTAAATCACTGCACTTGTCACATGTTGTTAGGTACGCTTTGACATCATCAAATGCAGTCCTGAAACATGGGTTGTTATAAAGGTGATGATTGAGTGACTTTGACACATGTGGATAGACTGTGAGTGATAGATATAGGATTTATTCCTCCTATTGGAGTATGATATCCTGACCACTTGATAAGTGATACTAAGAAACGTGTGCGCATGCAGATGTGAATCAATATATGATATTGAGGTCACATTATCTCAGACAGTCAACTCTTGGTTCAAGAAACATGATATGAGCATTGAGAGGATTATGAGTCCATGCCTTAAGTTCACTCTAGATATCAGAGACAAAGGAATTATACAATCACTACAACACCTTACACAGATTGTAGGTTGAAGATGTTCTCCAACTTTCCATTCACTTGGGTAGCACTGATGTGCAACTAGGCACCACTCTTTGCTTCTAATGTCATAAGATAGTTATAGACATTTACTGCCAACATAACATGGGACCTATAGGGCCACACACATAGGAACTCATATAGAAGAGGAGTTTATCTTGAATGATGATAGTATTTATTACTATAGTGTTTAGGTATTCAAATCATGCAAAAGATCAACTGATTGGCCAACTGGAGTGCCAAATGATCATCTAACAGAGTGAAACGACCGTTTGAACAGCTAGAGAGATGTCTCATGTGTTGAGACAACCGTTTGGGTTGTCAATATAATCAAAGTTCGGATGGATAAAATCTTCCCTTGAACCGAATGGTTCAATGTTATTGAACTGGTCAGTTCATCTCAACTCACTAGAGAGGCATATGGGTGAGTGAGACATGCATCTCGCCTCGGTGAGGCGACTCAGTTGGGCTGAATGAAGGTTCGAGATGTTTCCCGAATAGTTTTGATTGTACTTTACTTGGGGTACAACGAAGTTAATATGTGATATTATTCGAAATCAAAATTTCCAAATCTGTGTCCAATTGGAAAATAGACAGATGATCGTCTGGCAGTGTGAAATGACCATCTGGCAGTGCAAGATGACTGTCTCGCACACCAGACGACCGTATGGGTGTGCCATATTACCGTTTGGTGTCTTACAGGTTGTAAAAGTTCAAGTTCTTCTGGTCACTTCCACTCCAGCACAATCCCATACAGACTGGGAACTCTGACCCTGACCTCGCCTATGTTTGATAAATTGGATATTATGATAAATCCCTTTGTTTTGATTATGACAAACATTTCATTCTTATTGATCTAACGAGCTACTTGAGTGTGCAGGACTAAGCAGGATGACAAAGTAGCAAGGGAAAATCCAAGAGCTTACTTAGTTATATTTTCATGCAATGTAATCAATGTTGTAAAACTTGTACAAATATATAATGTACAAGTACTTAGAATTGCATGTAAATCAAGCGTTAGATTTTCCCTAGCCAAACACCTTAGTTAGACATGTCATCCCATTTGAATAGAATCACCTTTGCACACTCACACATATAATTAGTGCTTAAATTGAAACCTTGAAACAGGATCATTCTCGGTCGACAAACTCCTCGACTGAGACACTCTCGGTCGACAAACTCCTCGACCGAGAAAGATCCAAAGTAGCCGTTAGACACAACAAACAAGTTAGTTGGTAGTTGAAGAAAGACGTTGCAAATCACTTGTTCCAGAGAGCCTGTCGGTCGACAAAAGTTCAACCAAGTAGGTGTCTCGGTCGACCATTTGTCGACCGAGATGGTCTCTGACAGCAACTGCAGAATAAATTAATTAGCCGTTGTTAAAGCAACAACTTTGTACCTAACGGCTAGTTAAGCACTTAGAAACCCCTAGAAGTTGTCTAGAACGTCCTTAAGCATACTTAGGCCATTCCTATAAATAGGACAAGCCATAGGACACTAGAATTCACTTGTTACACTTGAGAATACACTTGAGCATACTTGAGCAATCTTTTGCAAGCAATTTGAGCACTGTGATCATTGGCCTACATTCTCCTTAGCTCAATCTCGTGTCCTATAGGCTAGATTCTCCTACCCACAGCAATCACAAGTTCACATACTTGGCTAGGAGATCTTACGCTTGATCTAGGCATATCAAGCCTCGGGCTTAAAGGATAAGTTGTAATTTCCTTTTTCCTTTCTTGTTCCTGTTTATCTTTTGTACTCTCCTTGCTACTCCTAGGGTTGGAGGCTGCGGATTGGAGAGGGTTGACTTCTCAGGTGGAGAAGGGGACTTCAAGCTACTTCAAGAAGGCTATCGCAAGGGAAGCTACTTCAGAAGGCTGGTGCAACGGGAGTTGGTGCATCTACTTCAAGGGAAGGCTGCTTCAAGGTTGGCGATTACTTCTAGGTGAAGGCTGGTTGAAGGGTTTAGGAAAAGAGATTGTATTTTATGTAAATTCCTTGAGAGGTAATAAAATAAATTTCTTTTCAAATCCCGGTTGGGTAAGCAACCGGGTAGTGGATTGACGGCTATAGTATTTGCTATAGTTGGAACCACTCTAAACCTTGCGTCTCCTTGTCCAATATTTACATTGTGGTTGTTTGAGTTCAAATATTATTAAAATCTTTATAAAACTCTATTCACCCCCCCCCCCTCTAGTAGTTTTCAATTGGTATCAGAGCAGGCTTCAAGGAACCCTAACCAGGTCTTGAAGAATGGAGGGAAATGGTGAAAAGTGTTTGGACAAAACCACTACATGCTGCAATTGGTGTTTAGGAACAAACCACAAAACAACCGGATGCCCATGGAGATCAAAGGAAGAGGATAAGCACAAAGAATGCTTCATTGCTACAACTAGTGAAGAAGAAGAAGAAGAAGAGGTAAGTCTTTTTGATTTATCTAAAGAAGAACTAGTTTCTATTATTGAATAAACACATAATAAATATGTTGAGTGCAAAAAGAAATTAAAGAAATCAAATAAGGAAAATGATGATCTAAATGTTAAACTTCTTGCTCTTGCATCTGAAAATGAGAATCTTAAAGAGGGAAATAAATTTTCTGATCTTAAGTTAAAATCTATGGAAGCCGATTGCAAGCTCCTTTCTGTTGAAAATTCAAACTTACAGACTCAAGTAAACGATCTTCAGAAACAACCATTATTGTGCACCCATATAGATTATGACACTATTGTTAAAGAAAGAAATTTATTGTCATCAAATCTAGACCAAGCAAAAATAGACATTAAGAAAAGAATGGATGAGATTGCCAAGCTACAACAACGAGTTCGTAGTTTGAATAACCATGGCATTCTTGATCAAATTCTAGATAATCCCTATCAACAAATTGGGAGAAGTGGACTCGGTTACAAGCCTAAAGGAAAATCTCATCAACAACCTAGTCAGAGAAAGTCACAAACCCAATCTATATATGTACCTAAAAGGACATCCTCACCAAATGACAACATAGGACACAACCATAGAAAAAGATATGAAGTTGACTCAATATGTTGTCATTACTGTTTGCGCCTTGGTCACTATTCATTTTCATGTCCTTATAAGAGAAAAGATGTAGAGTTAGTTTGGATTCCAAAACCTCCAAACTAAATGAACAAAATCAAGTTGAGATATGACCAAAGACATTAGTTGCATATTTCTATGTCTATCTCAACTCTACATAATTACAAATATAAATGAAATTAATATTAGTTTGTTCCCTAGATGATTTAAAGTCTAAGTCAAATAAAAAGAAAATTCCTATTTTTCATATGATTTTTCGTAAAAGTATTTTCTGGTCTATACATATACTAATTATAAAATGGAATTATCATTGTATGCTTTATACCATGCTTTCATCATTGGGTGAGCGTAGAAAATTGTTTGCAAGCCAGCAAAATAATTTATTTGTTATATGCAACAAAATCTCTAACTCAGTATTTTTGAAATAATTATGTCTCAAATTAAGTAGTATGCTTCAACTTGATATTTAAATTTTATGCAGATATTAGACTCAATATATTCAAATCTGAAAAATATCTGCAAAATTTGCCTCTTGGTCAAAATAAAACTTGACTAAGGGGCGCTATGGTCGTAGTCAAGGGCGACCTAAAATAAGCTTCGACAAAAATTGCTTATTTTGGAAATTCTCTCTTTGGACCTAATCTTAATATAAATTTTTCTTGAAAATTAAATCATTTGTTATCATTTAAGCCTTAAATTATCCCAATATTACTCCCTTAGAATATCCATATAAATTCTCTACAAAAATGATCTACCATTTGCATTTAAAAATCAGCTTTAAAAGTTGTACTAGTTGTAATGACAATGATTGTATTAAATTGGTCATTTCTATATGATTGTAATATTTTTCCATGCTATTGAATGAAGTTTGCCATCTTTGCTTAATTCAAATGGATATTTTTTTGGGCATATGAGACATCTTCAAAAATATGGATTATAAGTTCATTATTGTAGAGCATAACAAATAACGGGAGTAATAATTAAAACAGGCAACTATTAAAATTGTGGCTAAATTGACAAATGACAAAACAGTTCTCCAGAAACATCCTCGGTCGAGCAACTAGTCGACCAAAAACACTGTCGGTCGAGCAATGGTCGACCGACCGGGTTTCTGTTTTCCAGAACTGACATAAATTGCATACATCTTTGTTACATCATGGAGATCATCTACAACATTTTATATATTTGCTTAGTATTCAAACTTTCATTTGAGAATATCTATCTAAGGGGGAGCAAAGCATAAGACTAAGGGGGAGATCATAAAAACTTTGACCATTTGATTGAAGAAGCTTACAAAAACATTGTAACCACCATGTGTAGCTGAAAATTGTCAAGAAATTTATGAATTTATTGAAAATGGTATCTTGTACTTGAAGGAACTCTCTACCCAAAATAGGGCTTAACATCCCTTGCATTTGGATGGAGACATTTTTATGTACTCTAAGCTTAGAGGATTCTCATTTAATCTAGGGCTTAACATCCTTTGATAAATGAGAAATCAATATACATTCATCATACGCTTAAGGGAATCTCATATCATTTCAAGGCTTAACATCCTTTGCAATTGATTGAGAAACAAATTGTGGATAAATTAGATAAAAATCCATGCTTCTAATAGGATATCTAGTTAAGGGGGAGCATTATATTAAGGGGGAGAAGAAAAATAAAATATTCAACTTGGATATCTTTTTGAAATGACAAAGGGGGAGAAAGAATATAATAATCAAAAATATAAATGAGTTTCATCACATCTTGGCCAGCACTCACTTGCAAAACATAAATGGCTACAAAAGGTAATTTTCAGGTATGAAACTCACATGCTTTATATTTCCTTATTTCATATTTAGGAAATGTTTGTCATCTTCAAAAAGGGGGAGATTGTTGGATAAATTGGATATTATGATAAATCCCTTTGTTTTGATTATGACAAACATTTCATTCTTATTGATCTAACGAGCTACTTGAGTGTGCAGGACTAAGCAGGATGACAAAGTAGCAAGGGAAAATCCAAGAGCTTACTTAGTTATATTTTCATGCAATGTAATCAATGTTGTAAAACTTGTACAAATATATAATGTACAAGTACTTAGAATTGCATGTAAATCAAGCGTTAGATTTTCCCTAGCCAAACACCTTAGTTAGACATGTCATCCCATTTGAATAGAATCACCTTTTCACACTCACACATATAATTAGTGCTTAAATTGAAACCTTGAAACAGGATCATTCTCGGTCGACAAACTCCTCGACCGAGACACTCTCGGTCGACAAACTCCTTGACCGAGAAAGATCCAAAGTAGCCGTTAGACACAACAAACAAGTTAGTTGGTAGTTGAAGAAAGACGTTGCAAATCACTTGTTCCAGAGAGCCTGTCGGTCGACAAAAGTTCGACCAAGTAGGTGTCTCGGTCGACCATTTGTCGACCGAGATGGTCTCTGACAGCAACTGCAGAATAAATTAATTAGCCGTTGTTAAAGCAACAACTTTGTACCTAACAGCTAGTTAAGCACTTAGAAACCCCTAGAAGTTGTCTAGAACGTCCTTAAGCATACTTAGGCCATTCCTATAAATAGGACAAGCCATAGGACACTAGAATTCACTTGTTACACTTGAGAATACACTTGAGCATACTTGAGCAATCTTTTGCAAGCAATTTGAGCACTGTGATCATTGGCCTACATTCTCCTTAGCTCAATCTCGTGTCCTATAGGCTAGATTCTCCTACCCACAGCAATCACAAGTTCACATACTTGGCTAGGAGATCTTACGCTTGATCTAGGCATATCAAGCCTCGGGCTTAAAGGATAAGTTGTAATTTCCTTTTTCCTTTCTTGTTCCTGTTTATCTTTTGTACTCTCCTTGCTACTCCTAGGGTTGGAGGCTGCGGATTGGAGAGGGTTGACTTCTCAGGTGGAGAAGGGGACTTCAAGCTACTTCAAGAAGGCTATCGCAAGGGAAGCTACTTCAGAAGGCTGGTGCAACGGGAGTTGGTGCATCTACTTCAAGGGAAGGCTGCTTCAAGGTTGGCGATTACTTCTAGGTGAAGGCTGGTTGAAGGGTTTAGGAAAAGAGATTGTATTTTATGTAAATTCCTTGAGAGGTAATAAAATAAATTTCTTTTCAAATCCCGGTTGGGTAAGCAACCGGGTAGTGGATTGACGGCTATAGTATTTGCTATAGTTGGAACCACTCTAAACCTTGCGTCTCCTTGTCCAATATTTACATTGTGGTTGTTTGAGTTCAAATATTATTAAAATCTTTATAAAACTCTATTCACCCCCCCTCTAGTAGTTTTCAGCCTATAAAAGGAGGGGTACTGGGGGCTTCCCAAGACATAACACAAACAACTAAGAATCAGTTCCTCTAGCAACTATTGTCCTCTCTGGTTGTGGTAATCGAGAGAGCCCGGGAAAGTTCTACCTGACTAGGGAGGGATAGCCATGGATTAAAACAACTGATTGTTGTTGTTGTGGGAGAGCAAGTTGGAGACTAGTACACCAATGGGAGAGACAACTCTTTCCTATCCATTCTTGGTGAACGACGGGAGTTCTATTTGGTCCATGTACTCTAGAGGTAGGAGTCCTTTGGCTGCTACTCAGAGAGAAAAGTCAACCTACAACCCATGGTGCGACCACCAGAGTCACAAAGGTTGAGTAGACAACTATTCGTGGTGAAGACCAGGAGCTGCACAACCACCATCTGAGAACAACTAGTCAGAAGTAGCAAAGAAGTGAGTTTTTTCATTTGACTTTCTCTAGGACCAGGTATAACTCACTAAAACCATCATTCCTATTTCATAGTAATTGATGTGGTCTTGCTGTTATGAGAATACACATAGATTAAATTGTTGTTTCTGCTGCTATACTCTTTGCCCGTATTTCCAACAATGGTATCAGAGCCATATCAATTTATTATGATTTAGGATAATCTATATGATTAGATTTTTGGTTTAATAGTTTATTTATTGCATACGATGCAAATATTTAAACTGTCTCATATGCGTATCTGATCAAAGACCTCATAATTCCAAACTTATATATATATATATATATATATATATATATACATATATATATATATATGTGTGTGTGCAATTTACACACGTCACCCTAAAAGTGATTTTTATGGTGGATGTGTAGTGTGGTTATGGCCTAAACCATGTATCTATGTGTGGTTGGATGGTTTTGTTCCTATTTATCTCAATCTACGTACTAGAGCCTCTACCTCCTTCTTCCCAATGTAAACTTAATGCTTTCCTACCTTTACTCCCCTCAAATGTAACTTGAGATTTCCCTTATTCAAGGTAATAAAGTAGCAATATGATAGTTTCTTTTCATGTAACGATGAGGAAGGAGACGACCAGTTCCTGAGACGAGCCATCCATCTGGTGGACCATGGAGGATAGAACAATGGAGCCAGATGGTCACCTAGAGGGTCCAGCCAACCGTTTGGTAGGAGTCCAAACATCGGTTCGATAGGAGGCCATTCGTAATGACCAACCGATCAGCCAAGAGGCCAATCGTCTTGGCCGATCGGTTCAAGGGTTGAATTGATCTATCTAGATTGGCAAACACAAATCTACATTAACCACATGTTCATACATGTGATGTGATGATTGACCTAGGTGGTAGTAATTCCTTGTGTGTCCAAGGAATTACAAGTAGACATGGCCATAACCATCACCTTTTGTTTTATAGTGCATGTGGGATATATCATGTATATGATATGTACTTTATATGTGGTGATTGGATACATTATATGTATATATATGATATATATAAAACTCCTCAATCAAACATATTTAAGTGTAAGATACTTTATAATAGTAATACACATGAAAAGCTTGTTCGACCAAGTACAGGTTACGCAAAAGGGTGGTGCGTCGTCTACCTCGTGGAAGTGTGATGGTAGTAATGTAGGTTCCACCAAAGCAGGGTGTATTATTATCATATTGGCTATTGGGTCAGGCTTAACTGGTGATTCTCTAAGTGTCTGGACCCAGAAGCATGCAGATGATTATGGCAAGGAGTTGTGCATATCATCTATCCAAAATTGCATATGATGCAATTGGAAAAAGTTGCCTACCTTGATGATTGACTATTTTTACGGTGTTGATCGGGCCACAGTTGAATTATCTTGGGTCTGGCTCATTAGAAGATTGTTCATTGTGATTTTCCAAATTGATACATGAGGGTTATCAATTTGGACAAAATAATGTGAATGATAATTAATTAAATTCATAATTATTATCACCCAATTAATCAAATCAAATGAAATAAAAACTGAGTTTTTGACAAAATTGCAAATTCTTTTGTAGAACTAAATGGCACCAGAAAACAATCACTTTTCTCTACGATCAGTACTTGAGAAGGACAAATTAATTGGGAAGAACTTCCATGATTGGTTTAGGACGCTAAGAATTGTTCTCATACAGGAGCGCAAGCTCTATGTCCTGGAAAAACTAGAACCAGAGGAAGCACCTTAAATGCACCAAAGGCTGACAAGGATACTTACAAGAAGCATACTGAAGACAATGTGGATGTAAATTGTTTGATGCTATGCTCCATGAATTATGAGTTGCATAGGCAGAATGAGAACATGGATGTGATAGATATGGTCACACATCTCAAGAACATGTTCCAAGATCAGGAAAGATAGGAGAGATACGATGTCTCCGAGGCACTGTTCAAATGTAACATGGTAGAAGGAGATACAGTAGGTCCTCATGTGCTCAAGCTTATTGGGTATGTGGAGAACCTTTCTATACTGGGATTCCCCTTAGGTCAAGAGTTGTCCACTAGCATGATTCTATAGTCTGTTCCAGAGTCATATAGTCAGTTTATCATGAACTATAACATAAATGACTTTGACAAACCGTTGGAAGAGCTGTTGGGCATGTTGAGAACAGCTGAGACACAAATGAAGAAAGACAATCCCATGTCTGTGATGATGAACATCAAGACAAAGGGGAAGTCTAAAGGAAAAGGCAAAGCTAAGAAGGGTTCTAAATCTAGCCATAAGTGTAAGTCTTCAACTCTCAAGGCAAAGGGAGGTGTAAAGAAAGTAAGAGGTGATTGTCACCAACCTGGACATTAGAAAGGAAATTTCCCACTCTAGTCAGAAGAACTAAAGAAGAAGAAGGAAGGCATTGGGGCCTCCACTTCAGGTATAAATGTTATAAGATAAATTTGATTACTTCTTCATTATGGTATGTGAAACCAAATAGATATCTGACATACTGATGTGCAGGATCTGACAAGAAGTAAAACCCTTCATGGAAGGAAAAAGATGAACAAGGAAGAGCAAGAATTGCGGAAGCTTTGGTTTACATTTAAAATTTATCTTAGCCCAATGGGCATGTAATACAGTTAGTTAAACTTCTATTCCATTATGCCATAAGAAACAATTTACTTTAGAGCTTCTTATATGACAAGGATGATATATTAACAAAGTATGAGAGTATTGTTTCAATAGATATGATCTTGCATGGCAATGCCCAAACATCTAATGATCTTTGTACAAAAGATTTTAATATGAATGTTTATAACATTATTACCAAAGGAATATAATTGACAACTCTAGATTATCATTAGCATTAGTCATCATGGACGTATATATAAGAAATGCATGTCTAGAATACATATTGATGTAAATCTAGATTCCCTTGGTTATTGAACCTAAGGAAACATGCGATAATCTTGTTTATGCACAATTTGACATGTCATACTTCCATAAATGTAGTGGGAGGATAAGTCATCCATCAGACCTCATACATATGATGCATGAAGATCTTATGGAATGAATGCTAGTTACTTAATTTCATTTACTGGTAATATGGTGATATGTACCAAGTAAAAGGAAGCATTAATCTCTTGAAGTGTTCAAGGAGATTATAAACAAAGTATAACTTTGATGAAAGTATTAAGAAACATTGATGAGATAAAATGTTGGAATACTCCACATCAATACCTTGAGTACCTTCAAAGCAAGAACTGTGATAATGTATCACAAATAACATCCATCTGAACATGATGATGTGTCAGAATGAAGGAAGTATAACATGATGAATCATTATACAATTATCAATTAATCTAATCTTCTTTTCCTCATAAATATATACCTATCACTAAACAATGTACCGTATGAATGGTTTATAAGACATCATATATGATATGATTTGGGAAAGTCCCAATATGTCTAAAGGATTGGAACATATATTGAGAAAGTGGTTTCTTGAAAAGTTTTATCCATAAAGAATAACTGTTGAATGTTTCTATTCATCCCAATCCAACAACAGAAGTGTTTTGTTGATAGGATAACTAAGTTTATGAAGAATTTGTGGGATTAAAAGTGAAACTCAAAATATTTGAGGTCAACAAAGGGGTACAATGAGAACTGAGAAAATCACAAGTTGTGGTGGAATCTTGACTTCGTCATGTTATATGGAATAAATTCGTTCTAGTAGAACACATCTGAGATTGGAGGGTTGTGAATCCAACGATTTAGATGGGTTGGTCATAATAGATGAGCCAACTAGTCAACTAGAAGATATTTCTGAGTATTATGGGATCCATGAAAGCTAATGTAATGCTCGGGCCCACTGCCCAAGGCTCTAGTAGAGTTTTAGGAATGACGACTGCCTCACAGACCACCACTAGCCTTAACTGCGCATCTTAATCTCACTCACGTGCAAGCCATGATCAACTTCCCGACTGGTCACCCATCCTAGTACTACTCCAAGTTGAGCATGCTTAATTATGGAGTTCTTTAGAGATGGGCTCCCAGAAAAGGAGGTTCACCTTGGTGATATGGGTAGTCCAATCATTCCTTTCAAGATCAACTTATCTGAGGCCTCAAATCCTAAGATGTTAAAATCTCCCCCACTTAGACTCTTGACATCCTTGTCAAGTCTCAATGATATGGCCTCATAATCTGACCCCATTTCAGTGCAGACCCAAATCCTGGGATGTTACAGCTAACAAGGTAGGACCTTGATAAGAGCCACCTTAAGGGGTAACACATAAAAGATGCAATAGGGTTTTGTGGCACAGACCTACACAGATAACATAAAAAGGACAAATAGGTTGAAGAGATTTTTCAAATTAGTTGAAGTTGTTGAACATGATAAAAATTCCATTACCAATTTTCAAGCTTGTTGTTGTAGTTAAAATAGATTTGGCATATGAAGATAAAACATGATTCCTTAAAGGCAATACATCATAGGATGTGTACGCGACACAACCTAAAAGGTTTTATAACTTCAAGAATACAAATTAAGTCTACAAACTACAAGGTTCAATATGGGATTGAAACAAGCATCTCAGAAATGGGATCTTTTCACTTGACAAGATAGTCAAAGAGTTTGACTTGAAAAAAGATAAAAGATGAAATCTGTGATTATAAAATATTTAGTGGGAGAATATATGAATATTTCACATATGATGAGGAATGAAGTCTTAATATTGTGAATATTGAGATCTGGCATGAAAACCCCTTCAATAATGATGGGTAAGGTGAGACAACTTATGAGATAAGGATCAAGACCTTTGAGATAGTTCTTAAATGTTTCACAATGGAAGTTTGAACACAAGGAAATTAATATGTGATATTAATTGGAATCATAATTGCCAAATTCATATCCAATTGGGAAACAGCCAGATGACCGTCTAGTAGTGTGAGACGGCTATCTTGGACACTAGAAGACCATATGGGTGTGCCAGATGACCGTTTGGTGTCTCGCAAGTTGCAAAAGTTCAAGTTCTTCTAGTCCCTTTCACTCGTGCACAATCCCGGACTGACTGGGAACCCTGACCCTAACCTAACCTATAAAAGGAGGGGTATTGGGGCTTCCCAAGACACAACACAAACAATTGAGAATCATCTCCTTTGACAATGGTTTTCCTCTTTGGTTGTGGTAACCAAGAGAGCCCAGGAAAGTCCTACCCGACTAGTGAGAGATAGCCAAAGGAGAGAACAACTGATCGTTGTTGTTGTGGGAGGGCAATTTGGTGACTAGTACACCAACGGAAGGGAAAACTCATTCATGTCCATTCTTGGTGAACGACATGAGTTCTAGTTGGTCCATGTGGACTACTCTAGAGGTAGGATTCCTTTGGCTACTGCTCAGAGAGAAAAGTCAACCTGTAGTCCATGGCGAGACCACGAGAGTCATTGCAGAGGTTGAGTACACAACTATTTATGGTGAAGACCAGGAGCTGCATAGTCACCGTCCAAGAGAAACTAGTCACTAGTTGCAAAGAAGCGAGTTTTGTCACTAAAATTGATCCATGACCATGTATAACTCGCTAAAATATCCTTCCTATTTCATAGTAGTTGACATAATCTTTTTGTTATGAGAATACAGATAGATAAAGTTTTTATTTCCACTACTATACTCTGTGCCCATATTTCCAACATACGTCATCTAGGGTTTAGGTAGGGAATCTAGAGATGAGTTCATAGCAAGTTTGATTTATTGGAAACAGATGAGAGGAGGGATGAAAAGTCTAGTCGATCCCCTTCTATAATAATGGTAGTTGAGTTAGAAATCTAGGGTTGGCCATGGACTAGGGATGGTCCACCCTGGTTTGATCGAGTAAATAGTTGTATATATTTTTTTCATTTAAAACCTTAACTGAAATAAGTTTGAGAATATACACATCTTCAAGTACCCATTTGTTTACCTGAAAATTTTCACCATGTGTTGAATATGTATCAAATAAATTATTATCATTTTGAGGCAATAATATATTTAGTCTCTAAGCTAATTTTAATGTAATTGTCTAATAATTAGTGTTTTTCTGTGATTATAATGCCAAGTGTTCATGATGAGTTCAGCTCTTCAATTTTGGGTCCAAAATGGGATGAAAAGATCAAGATGAGAAAAATTGCTCTTTGGTGCTCAACTTAAAGATAATTCAATGAAGTTCAATTATGAATGGAAATTTAGTAATGGAGAAATTCAATATATGAGGATCATGTATAATAGCTCAAACATTACGTTAAGTACCAAAATTTGGTATGTTACACAATCAGACTATTTCAATATTATCTCCCTTAGGTTGTTTACATCTCCAATAGGTTTCTTATAACTTATCCTTCCCATCTGCAAGCACATCAATTTGACTGGAGATAACTCCATTGTGGATAACCAATCTGTATTTGAGACACCTCATCACCCAAAGTATGGGGTGTTGAGGATGGATCCTCCAATTATGACACTGGTGTCTCAAGTTCCCCATATAGTTGAAAGTCAACCCATAGTGATGCAGTCTACCTCGACACCACTTCATCTACTTTGATCTTGAATATTCCCCCTGACTAGGAGTGTTCCTCAACCCTAATGAGGGGCCTTACTTCTCTTGAGGATCTTAATAATCCAAAGGAGTATTCACTCATAGAATATTGAATATACATCCTATGTACTTCCATGGTGCAAAGCTAATGATTTGATTCTACCCACTATATAGACTTTTGAAGGCATTCACTTACCTTGATCATCAAAGAAGTCAGTTCACTACATACTATTGGTAAGGTATGTCATAGAGCCAATCATGTGATGATTGACATGGCATAAATCATAAAGGATTCGATTAATACTCATAAAGGCAGACTTTTAATTCATTCTATTTCATTCAATTATGAGACAATGAGGAAACATTATGAATGTCCAAAGAATGACAATACTCAATGATGTATATATTCAAGTACACGACTTAGAGGATGAGATCATATGAATGTTAAGAGTGTGTACATTCTTACTATGTCCCTAGTCAGTCGTTACTGTGGAAGGTAGATAGACACCAGTAACACATAAGACTAGAGTGTGGGTTGGTTGATGACATAATCTCATTAGTCATGATATGGTAATATCAAACCAAGAACACATATACATGTTAGGAAATAGTGCATCAAACAGACCCACCTTGAGAGTGACACATGGAAACCATCATATGGTAGTCATAGTCATCTCTCATAGTGAAGGTGGTTATTGTGATTCTTAGACCTGAAATCACTGCACCCATCACATGTCGTTGGGTATGCTTTGACATCATCAAACGCAATCCTGGAATACGAGTTGTTATAAAGGTGATTCTTGGGTGACTTTGACACATGGGGATAGATTGTGAGTGATAGAGATGGGAATTTTCCATCTTACTAGAGTATGTGTCACGGAACCGGAATCCCAGTCCCATGAACCAAACGAATACCAAAGGCGACATGCGGAAGCGTAAAGCTTAGCACACACAAACAAATAATAAGAGAAAGGCACCAACATAGTCTCAACATTCAACAAGTATAAATTATACAAAATGCATTATATTCATGAATTCAATTACATATTTCCATAGACAAGGTACAAGTCATTCATGTGCACTAAATCTGGATCTTACAACAAGTACACCTAGCATATATCACCAAGCTCTTCATCTTTCTAGCCATCTCTGAACCTAAAAACAACATACGAGAAATGGGTCAACACACGAGGTGTTGAGTATGGGGCAGAAAGATACACATATGTATAAACTTTGCATAATTTGAAAAGATTTCAAGACTAAACGAATAAGAATAAATATGTTAACTGTTTAACAAATGTGAAACCATATTTTATGTCATTTCACTCCATTATACCAACAATATCAAGCATGTTTAAGGCCTTTTACCATCTTCCCGTCGGAATGGTCTGTAAGGGTGCTCAAGATTAGCTAACCCTTTTATACAAGAGGGACCTCAAGGACATAACCAAGAGTTAACCCTTTATCAACAATATTATAATGGAGTTCTATATATATGTGTGTTCAAGTTATAAAACCGACGAGGCAAACATTGAATAAGACATAGCAATACTACATGGCAATATTTGAGAAAGTAAACAAACAAGCATACAATACATATCATTTCAAACAAGAAACCTAGTCATATAACTAGATAAGGCCCATACCTGATTCAGATATTCTTAACTTAACACGTCCATTACCATCTAGATTACAAGCCAACCTGATTAACAACAAGATTACATATATGCATTAGACTCTCATCATTAACCCCAATTAGATTCATTTTTAGGGTTTTGGCCAAGTTGGGTTCAAGGTTGGTTATTAGTACATTAGATGATCGCATATTGATTTACACTCCATCATAAGAGTGTGGTTCAAGTTCCATATGCTTTCGAGGTTTCATGTGGACATGACAAGATTAAGGACACTTAATGCTCAAAGTAGGTCACGAGACTCATAATAGAGTAATCAAGGTCAAAGATCATAAATGAATAAAATCCAAGCATAAGAGATGGTTTATATTAGCAATAATGGACACATTCAAAGTATGGTGATGTCCACTAGTGTCTAGGTGCCATAATCCAACATGGGGTAGCAATACTCAAACATACATGCAATTATGTGTCAAAAGAATTAACCATATCACGGGGCATATTATGGACTGATATTATAGTCAAAGAGAGACATATATTAATGATTTGAAGTTGATTAGACATTATTCCATCATTAAGTAGAAAGATTAGCATCAAAAGGGCAATGTACATCATTATAGTCCACTATGGTCGAATATGTACAAAAGGAGTCATGTATGAGCATTAGGGGGAGTATGACCTTCATTTAGTTCAAGGGTGCATAAAAGATACTGATTTAAGGATCGGGGGTAGATTGAGCATCAAGATCCAATCATTAATCCTAATCATGTGTTAAGCATATTCAAAGTATTCAAAGGTTACATCTTTAGCAATATAAGGAAAATAGAAGATAATTCAGGTTTGGAAATAAGTTCATGTTGTAGGCCTTTTCGAGAGGATCGGTTTGATATATAATTTTGCTATATTTCACCTTAAAATGAGGAAGTTATGATTTTTGTAAATTTTACATTGAAACTATATGGATTCTGATTGATAGCATTACCATGATTATGTAGAGGATCATGGCCGTTGATGCAAGATCGGGCGGCTCACCTGGGCATCATCTGCACCCTCCCAAGGGTGTGAGTCGCAGATGGGCCGACCACTCCTCGGCCCATGGACATTCGGTCCAGACGCCTCTCTTGACCTAGGCCCGGGGCGGCTGTTGTTCGTCATCCCCGATCGTGTGACCCCTGTTCCTTGCGCAGGAATAGAGTGGAAACAGGGGACGATGCACAGGTCTCCCTCAGCAACCACGACACCTCCAGAAGCTTGGGGGCAAGGCAAGCTCGGGGTAGGCATGGTCTTTGGCGCGTTGTCGTGGCCTGTTTTCTTCTTTAAGGACAAGTCCTTTCCATTGGGGATTTGGCCATCGGCTTGGCAGGTCGACGACCCCAGCACTGGCCTTGCCTCATCATCACCTTCCATAGCTGCAAGAGGCTCAAGGCAGGGGCTATGGATATGGGCATATCGGCCACCAAGGTTCGCCAACGTGCTGGCCTCCAGGCAAAGATCGGGAGGAGCAGCCACTGACCTTGGTATCCCTTGCCACCTGCGGTGATAGCCCTTGCCGCCAGGCAGTGAGGAGAGGGGAAATACGGCTAAGGGAAAGAAGAAACCAATAATATGAACAAAGGCTTGATGAGAGGGGTTTATAATCAGATCAAGAGCACTAGGGTTTAGATTCCAAACAATTAAGAGCTTTCCCTTGTTGCCCGATTTGGCTAAAGGTGGCGGGCGTTCTTCCTAGTCCTACAATCTGTCCCAAAATGGAAGAGGGGAGTAGGGCAAGCAACTGGGCCCTGATTGTATATTTAGGGCCCACTAAGGGTCAAATTCAAGCTAAAACAACTAATTCAAGTGTGAAACTAGTCATTTTTGAAAAGGCACAACTTGCGCTACAAATGTCCAAATAGGGTGAATTTTGCGCCATTGGACTCGTTATGGAAAACTCTACAACATGATTTATATTGGAAATAATTTATTGAAATGAGTTCCAACATATATATTAAGATGGTGACATGGAAGTGTGGAACTTAGCTCAAAAAGGCAAATTAATGTCAAACATCTCAACTGATCACTGGTGTGACTAAAAGGAAGTATAACCACACTCACACTATGCAATTGATATTCAATTGAGTATAAGTCACTTGATGAGAGAGAAAGAGTACAATAGAAGAGAGAGAAAATCAAGGTTGTGACATCCTTCCCTCCTTACCAGGAATTTCATCCTCGAAATTCATCTAAGATCATGGTCAGAAGTCAAAGTAATAAAAAAACCATTGAGCTCAGGCATCCAATCATAGTTGTCAAGACATTCCCCTAAAATGAGATGCACACTTGGCTATCATTATCAAGGGTGCACTCATATCGATCATATATGTGTTACTTCATGTTTTATCACATAATGACATCATTATGGCATTATACCATGTCATCACCATTACCACATCATCATGGGATAACCATCCTCATCACATCCATGGAGGATATTACCTCAAACTAGGCATGAATCCTCTCCAAGTCATAGACCCAAATACATAGTCCATGCACAACATCATTAACTCATCCTACCTCATAAGGACTCATAATGATTACCCTGTGTCACGTCAGAGATACCATAGAAACTACGAGTTATGATGTTCAATCAACCTACAACATTAGGGTTACACAAATAAGAGAGATAAAAACATCATTACGTGCTAATTACTTCAAGCAAGACAAATATTACATCATGAGCTTAGGTTTAGGGTTTCTCATTGATAGCCGATTTGGGTTTCCATAACAACATTCAACATAAAAACCAAAGTACAAAACTTACCACATTCTTGGAGAATATAGACCAAACATCATCATGACCAACAAAGCATTTAAAATAGCAACATGCACTGACCATGAAGATGGGGTAATATAGCGACCAAGCCAGGATGTATATTAAGTGTAGTGACCACATATGAATCCAAGTGCACTAACCTCCAGGTATTGAGGTGTAGCAACCACTAGGGTTACACTATATGTGTCAACCATCAAAACCATGCAAACATAGAGACCATACATGACTAAACACATGTAGCACCATAACAAAGGTTGCAAAGCATAGTGACCGCAAAGGAAACTCCATGTGTATCGATCACAATTAAAGATCATGCAAAACAACCACAACACATGTCAAACATAATGACCACTCACATAATTAGATGACCCAAAAACACATGTAGAGACCCCAACAAGGGATTAGGAGTAGCAACCAGAAGGGGTTAGGAACCATGTTGCGACTACCTCACTTGATACCAAGGTCATGGCGATCAAAATAGATGTATAACATTAGGGAAACCAAAGCAACACCAAGGCATAACTCCATGAAGACGTTGATCATCAAAACCCTAAAACTTGTGTCACAAGGTTCAACATGAAAAACATGGTATTAGAGATGAAACCAAGCGGTAAATGCATGTAAACAAGGACCAAAACTTCTATCTTCCATATGATAGTCGAACCAAGGCCATGGTAATAACTAAGATGTTGCATACGAGCCTAGTAACTCTGCCATCCATACATCTCAGTACAAGAATTAGGGTTTAGGAGAAAGAGCAATGTATACAAGAGTGTAGCATCATCTAGCAACGTATGATCATGTTTTAGAGATGAAACAGTAACATGCAACAAGATAACATGTAACAATAGAATAGGGGAAAATTATATAACCAACCTTGAGGTGAAGATCAACTCCCAAAGCCAAGAAGCTCCAAGAGATAGGGTAAACACCAAGCTTGGGTCACCTCCAACTCCAAGCAAGATCACCTCAAGATAAGAAGAACAGACCAAGGTTAAAGGAAGCTTAAAAGAGAAAGGGTAAACACCCTAGGACAAAAAAGAAAGAGAAAGATGAGATCTTCATCAGACTCAGGTACTACCATGGAAAACCATGGATATGACCTCTATTAGAGAGAAGTTCCTCAAGAAAGCCACCATGGGGAAAATAGTTTGGCATACAGAAGAAGGAGAGAGGGATAAAGTTTAAGAAAACAAGATCAAGAAGGCGAAACCACTTACCATGTACATGGATACCAAAGGATCAACAAAGAAGGATGCTCCAACCCTAGATCACCACATACAAGGAGGAAACAACCACCTTCTTCAAGATTGACACCACCACTTGCACCACCAAGCTCAAGGCCGAACTCAAATAAGAAGAGAGAAAGAAGAGAGCTAAAAGGGTTACTTGCATGTGAAAGGAAGGGTATAAATAACCAAGGATAGGAGAAACATGAGGGGATATGAGGTGTCAAGATACTAGAGCCTCTCATGACTCTTGTCCCTCAAGAACCTTGGCCATGCAAGCACTCAAGGTATGCATGCAAGAAAGAACATTAAAATAGAGGTTGAGTAGCGACCACTAAGCCACCCCACCCTCCTTCGGTCGAAGAAAAAACTAAGGGTCACCATGGTAGAGACTGCTACCCATGTCACCCAAGACAAAGGGTCGATACACCAAAGCACAAGCCAAACCCTAGCGACCAAAACCAAGCACAAGGTACATAGGTCACTACAAACACAACCAAAAAAATTGCTTTGATCGAAACACCCTCAAAGGTACAAGCCGCATCGGGTGCTACACTCAAGGATTAATCAACATGGTTGATACCACAATATCCTTATTCTTCAACTTCTTCAACCTCCCATCCAAGATCAAAACAGGACCCTCCATATACGACATGTCCTCTTCCAACTCCACCTCAACAGTTGTATCACCAACTCTATGTCAAGGTGACACTTCCTATACATAGAAACATGGAACATAGATGAAACCTATGCAACTTAGGTGGCATCTCCAACATATAAGCCACCTTCCCAACACGTACCACCATCGGGTAAGGTCCCATAAACCTAAGATCCAACTTACCCTTCTTCCCGAACCTTAACATGCCTTTCCAAGGAGAGACCTTGAGGTACACCTTGTGTCCCACTTGGAACTCCAACGACCTCCGATGACTATCAACATAAAACCTCTTCCTATCCTGGGCTGCCTCCAACTATTGTTGTATCATCTTGATCTTCTCTGTCATCTGTTGTACAAGCTCAGGACCTAAACGTTGATATTCACCCATTTCATACCAACACAACGGAGACCTACAATGCCACCCATACAAGGACTCATAAGGTCTACGTCAATACTCCTCTGATAGATATTGTTATAAGCAAACTCTATCAAACTAAGATGTACATCCCAACTCCCCAAAAAATACAAGACACATGATCTCAAGTGATCCTCCAACATTTGTATAGTCCTCTCAGACTGTCCATCTGTCTATGGGTGAAAATTTGTATTGAATCTTAATTGTATACCCATGCCTATGTGTAGACATTTCTAAAAGCAATAGGTAAATTAAGGACCTCTGTTAGAAACTATTGTCACTAGAATATCGTGCAACCAGACTATCTCATCAACATATACTTGTGTCAACTTCTCAGTTGTATACATTGTCTTCATAGTGAGGAAATGTACTGACTTGGTCAACCTATCAAAGATCACCTATATGGAATCATGACCCTTGTTTGTCCGAGGAAGTCCAACCATAAAGTCCATTATGATATGATCCCATGTCCACTATGGTATAGGTAAGGGTTGCAAAGTCCCTACATGTTTTTGATGCTCTGCTTTAACCTACTAACACACATGACACTTTGCCACAAACTCAACTACATCACACTTCAAATCAGTCCACCAATAAAGATCCTTCAAACTGTGGTACATCTTGGTAATGCCCAGATGCATATCATAGATCGAAGAGAAATCCTCTTCAAGGAACAACTTCCTCAGATTATCAACATCAGGAACCACTACTCTACCGTTGTAGCACACTGTCCCATCTTTTGACTTGTGGAAGCCACAACACTTATCATTGCCAAACTCTGCTTGGATCTACTGTGTCATAGTATCATAATGTGTGCATCTATGATATGTTGCCTCAACATAGGCTTCAACCATAACTAAGACAACAATATCGCCAACAAGGAGACCTCCAACTTCACGTTCATCTATCGCCGAGACACTAACATTTCTCTCTTATGGAACACCAAAGAGCACAATTGTTCCTTAACAGAAGATGATGAAGAACAAGACTTCCTAATCAAAGCATCTTCCACCACATTTTCCTTCCCCATATGGTAATCTATGGTGCAATCATAGTCTTTGATCAACTCCATCCAACATCGTTGCCACATGTTCAAATCCTACATCAAAAAGATGTATTGTAGGTTCTTTTAGTCGGTGAATATATGACACTTATCACCATAAAGGTAGTGTCTCCATATGTTCAAGGCATGGACCACAATTGTAAGACCTAGATCATGCATCGGGTATCTCTCCTCATGTTTCTTAAGTTGTCACTAAGAAAAAGAAATTACATTCTTATCTTGCATCAGCACACAACCCAAACCATTCTTTGATGCATCATAGAAGATGATATAACCTTTCCCTTGCTTAGGGTACACCAACATTGGTGCATTGGTCATCTTATCCTACACAAGTCAGAAAGACGCCGACACTTGCCATCCTAGAAAAAAGACACACCTTTCCTCATCAACTTCTTTAGGGGTAACACCACAACACTAAAGTTCTTGATAAACCTCATGTAGTAGCCTGCCAGGCCTAGGAAACTACAAACCTTCGTTAGTGTCTTCAATTTCTCCATTCTAGAACTAATTGAACCTTCTTGGGAGCCATGCAAACACCCTTAGTAGATAGCATGTGTTCAAGAAAAGACACCTCCTTCAGCCAAAACTCACCCTTGCTAAACTTGGCATACAACTAATGTTGTCTCAACAAAGTCAATGCCTACCGTAGATGCTTCTCATTTTGTTGGATGTCTCTAGAGTATATTATAATATCATCAATAAACATAACCACAAAATGATCAAGATAAGGCCAGAACACCCTATTCATCATGTCCATAAATGCTTCTAGTGCACTGGTTATCCCAAACGACATAACTACAAACTTATAGTGACCAAATCGAATCATAAAATCCGACTTAGGTATGTCATCCACCTTGATCCGCAACTGATGGTAACCTTACCTCAGATCTATATTGGAAAAGACTACATCACCTCTTAATTGATCAAACAGATCATCTATCCATGGCAAGGGATACTTGTTCTTTATCGTCACCTTGTTCAACTATCGGTAGTCAATGCATAACCTCATAGAACCATCTTTATTTTTGATGAGAAAAACATGAGAAACCCAAGGGGAAGTATTTAGTCTGATAAATCCCTTCTCTAATAGATCTTGCAATCACTTCTTCAACTCTTGCACCTTAGTTAGTGACGCCATTTACAATGTTTGTGGTATTGGTTTTGTACCATGAACCAGATTGATCTCAAAATCGACCTCTCAAGGTGGGGGAACACTGAGAAATTTGTTAGGAAACACGTCCTCAAACTCATGAACAATGATAACCTCCTAAATACTAAGAATCTTCACCTTAGTATCCACCACATGTGCAATAAAAGAATCACAACCTTGCCTCATCAGCCTCTCCGGTGTCATCACTGACATCAAGCACATTAAGATAATCTTCCTATCTCCTTGGAAGACCCATCAAAGATCACCGTCAAAGAACATCGCTACCTTGGAACTATAGTCCAAGACCACCCGATACTTCTCTAAGGTATCCATTCTAAGGATCACATTGAATCCGTACATATAAAGTCATATAAGTTCCACTTGAATGTTGCATCCTAAGAAATAAAGAATGCAAGATGGACACACCTCCCACAACTCGATGGAACCAACCAAAAGGGTTCTCACATCTACGAATAATAGGAAAAGAATAGCTAGATATCACTTCTCTAGTGATAAAAGAGTGTGTCACACCCAGGTCAATCAAAATAGATATAAAGCAGGAAGAAGACAAATTAGAATGAAATAACTCCATCTTACTTGTCAAGACATGTGGGTTGACTACTCCTTCCGACTGACTCATAGAATAGAATAGAGTTGTTTCTTGTCGTCACCCCCGTCCTCTACTGACTTGCCTAGACGATCTTACCTATGATGCCTGACCATGTCCTCAACCTCCACCACTACTAAACTATCGCTTCTGTGACCCTTGTTGACTCTATCTCAATTGTTGTGTCACCTCCTCATCCTTCATTCGGAAAAGCATCCTCAGATGCCCCTACTGTCTATACCTATAATATGCCCTTGTATCATAATGAGGCCTAGACAACCCTATCGCTAAAACTTATGTCGCATTGTGAGCTCCTGCTGATAGAAAGCTACAACCTTTGCCCTTGCTTGGTGAACACTGAGAGTAAACCACTAACCTATGTTGTGATTGAGGTGCTAAAAACCTAGGCTTCTTGAAGCCTCCAGAAGACTGCCCTTGAACTATGTCGGTCTCTTCTTGGCGTTAGCTTCATGTTTCTTTGTTTTTGATTGCTCAATCCGCCTCATGGATTCCACAAATGTCACAAACCATTCTTTGTTCTTCAAAGCTGCTACTGTCATCGTCAACTTGTAGCTCGAACCCTTCTCAAAATGTCAAATCCTCTCCTTGTCTGTTGTAGCCATGTGAGGAGAGAACCTCAACAACTCCATGAACTTGGCCTCATACTCGTCGATCATCATAGATCCCTATTGCATCTTCTCAAACTCTAAGATCTTCTCCTCAACATACATCTCCGGGAAGTATTGACCCATGAACTCCCCTTAAAACTCCTCCCAACTGATCACCACTCCATGCCTCTTCTCCTCCTCAATGGTCCACCAATGGCCAGTAGTACCCTTCAACAGGTACACTGCGTGCTTCACCTTATCCTCTTCCAGGATGTTGAGGATCTTAAAGGCCTTTTCCAACTCTGTCACCCACATATATGTGTCTGTAGGGTCTGTTGTACCCACATACTCCAACACATCGCAAAATCTAGAAGGTCTTCCTAGAACCTTGGGAGTGTGCATTGGGGACAACTGCCCTTGCTTAGGTATGGGAATTCTATCCACCATATGTGTCATCATGGTCATGACCTATCCAAACATGGAATGGAAAGTAAGATTAGCCACAGTTTGGGTCGAGCTGAGGCACTTCAGGAATGCCATCTATTCTTGCCTACCTCCTAGAACAACAACAGTGCTCTTGAAATGTTCTTTGTGTTCTCCAGACATATCTTTTCTTTCTTCTTCTTCTTCTTCTTCTTCTGCATAAGCAAAAGTTACGATCATATATGTTGGATGACACAGGAACATAAACAAACCCTAAACCTATGTCCCTATAGACTCTTCATACATAGAGCTCTGATACCAACCTTTTCATGTAACAACATGATGCCACACGAGCAAGACTACTCAAAACTAGAGCATGGAATCAACATTAAACATCTAGATTACCAGAACACATTGTAAATTAAAATTGATCATTTATATAATCACAAGTGGAAACACATTGCATAGAAGTTCACAAACTATGCCGCGTGTATCACATATCATACCATTAAGGTATATACATCACTATACACTGGCAATCTTTCCACAAACCTATTACAAGAGGTAACTTGTTTATATATACAAGCTATACATGTACAACCATGGCATACTGCCAAAAACCTTGTATCGATGTACAATATCTAGAAAACACCCTCGAGGACCTGAGAGTACAAATATGACATATAGGACTCTAGTGTAAAACACTATTAACATATTCAACCTTCAACAACTACTACTCTCCTTGCTGCTCTTCCTCAACCACGCGATCTCTACCATGTCGAGCATGACTACCTAATAGATGTAGAAACCCACACGGTGAGACCAATGTCCCAGTGAGAGATATAACTCTCTACAAACAACTATTGTAACACAGATAGAGATAGTAGGAAAGTAATACTATTAAAAAGATGAGCATATTCAACTAAATGAATAATTAAAAATTGATAACATGGCTTATGCAGATTAAGCAACTACAACTGATCAGTAGAGCATCATATACCTTTAGTATAAATATGAAGAATATGTATAACTTCTATCAACTAAATAGTATAAGAAACAAGGCAAAGGATCATCCAACGTGAATCACATTTAACCCTAAGCAATTATACTACACATCTATATTACGTCTTTTATTAATGCCATGTGGAGATGAGGTATACCACTCATACTCCAACTGACCACTGCTAAGTTGAAATCAGTGCCATACAAGATATAGGAGAGTCAAACTCCAATGATCTCCCACACCCTTTGTCAGACCGAGTCCTCCATAGTGACATATAGAGTCAAACTGCAAATCAGCCTAGTCTACCTTGGTATATAGGTACAACACTAGTGAGCTACAACTGTAGTCGTTCTCCTACCAGGGTATGATCACAACCATCCATGTAAATATATCTTCTGAGATACGGTATCAACTGTTCTCCTGCCAAGGCATGACCGCATCCATCCTCAAAACTAGTG
Organism: Alisma plantago-aquatica; assembly: GCA_963693085.1. Lineage (NCBI taxonomy): Eukaryota > Viridiplantae > Streptophyta > Magnoliopsida > Alismatales > Alismataceae > Alisma > Alisma plantago-aquatica. Next base: position 1,097,708,146 of record OY856413.1, read on the forward strand.
ATTCTGGATGCAATGATATATCCTCAACTTGCATCCCGGCATATTCAATAATATGCACTTTGAGTTTCCTACAGAAATCACTCGTTTCACAATCCAGCAATTACTGACACTGAAGATGGATCTATGGCTCAGGGAAACTACATGATTAAGGTTTCACTTGATTAATTATTGCCAATTGGGTATTTTTTAATGCATCAATCAAGTTACAATGTACAAACTCTAACTAAATTCTACAAAGATAAGGGTAGAATACAACATCAGAAGATATAAAACATATTAAACATAAAGATAATCACATCATCTCATAATACTGCCTTCCTGCCTTATACCAAGCCATCACCATTACCATATCATCATGGGATAACCATCCCTCATCACATCACTAGAGGATATCACATCAAACTAGGCACAAAGCCTCAGCCAAGTTATAGACCCAAATACATAGTCCATGAATAACATCATTATCTCATCATGCCTCATAAGGACTCATAATCATTACCCTATGTCATGTAAGAGATACCATAGCAACCACAAGCTATGATGTTCAATCAACTTGCAACATTAGGGTTGCACAAATAGTAGAGATAAAACATCATTACATGCTAATTACTTCAATCAATACAAACATTAGATAATGTGCTTAGGTTTAGGGTTTATCATTGATAGTCGATTAGGGTTTCCATAATAACATTCAACATCAAACCCTAAGTACATCACTTTCCACATTCTTGGAGTAAATAGACCAAACATCATCATGAGAAATGAAGCATTCAAAAAACAGCAACATGTAGTGACCATGAAGATGGGGCAGTGTAGTGACCAAGATAGGATATATATTAAGTGTAGCAAACACACATGAATCTAGGTGTAGCGACCACTAGGGATACACTATGTGTCGACCATCAAAACCATGCAAACTCCGTGACCAGACATGATTCAACACATGTAGCGACCACAACAAAGGTTGCAAAGCATAGAGACCATAAAGGAAACCCCATGTGCATCGACCACAACAAAAGGTCATGCAAAATGACCACAATACATGTCAAACGTAATAACCACTCACATAATTAGATGACCCAAAAACACATGTAGCGACCCCAACAAGGGATCAGACATAGTGATCAACACAATAAACATGTACCAACCAAAAGGGGTTAGGAACCATGTTGTGACCACCTCAGTTCATACCAAGATCATGGTGATAAAAAAAAGTATAACATCACAGAAACCAAAGCATCACCAAGGTATAACTCCATGAAGATGATGTAAAAACCCTAAAATAAGTGTCACAAGGTTCAATATGAAAACCATGGTATTAGAGATGAAACCAAACGCCAAACACATGTGAACTATTGGTATATTATGCCCAAAGAGCTAATCATATGATGATTGACATCGCAGATAACATAAAGGATTTGATTAATAATCATAAAAGAGAGATTCTAATTCATTCTATTTCTCTCAGTTATGAGATAATGAGGAACCATTGTGAATGTCTAGAGAATGACAATGCTCAATGACATATGTATTCAATTACATGACTTGAAAAATGAGATCATGCAGATGTTAAGAGTATGTACATTCTTGTTATGTACCTAGTCAGTTGTTACTAAGGAAGGCGGGTAGACAACAGTAACACACTAGACTAGAGTGTGAGTTGGTTGATGACAGAATCTCACTAGTCATGATTTGGTATATCAAACCAAGCACACAGACACTTGTTAGAGAATAGTGTATCACACAGACACACCTTCATAGTGGCACAAGAAAACCATCATTGGTGGTCATATTCATATCTCATAATGAAGGTGGAGATTGTGGTTCTTAGACTTGAATACACTACACTCATCGCATGTCATTCAATATAAATTGATATCATCAAACATAACCCTAAATAAGGATCAACATAGAGGTGATGATTGGGTAGTTGTGACACATCAGGACTGTTTGAGAGCGATGTAGATGAGATTTGTCCCTCCTATTGGAGTTTTATATCCTAGCCAGTTGATAAGCAAGATTGAGAAATGCATGTGCATGCACATATGAATCAATATATGATATTGGGGTCACATATATCTCATACAATCTGCTCTTGGTTCCAACAACATGGATTGAACATTCAGAGGATGATGATTTCATGCCTCAAGCTCATTTTGGATATCATAGACAAAGGAATTATATAATCACTATAACACCTTAGATAGATTGTATGTTGAAGTTGTTTTCCAACTTTCCATTCACTTGGGTAGCATTTGATGTCAAAACTAGTTATAGACATTCACTGTCAATGTGATATAGGACCAATACGGTCACACACATAGTAACTCATCTAGAAGAGAATTTTAATCATGAATGATGATTTGATTGTTTAGTAAAGTGTTTAGGTATTCAGTTCAAGCAACAAATCAGCAGGTTGAATTTCAAACCGATCGACTCGTGATGAAACGACCATTTGGAGTTCCAGGTTGATTAAATTCAATTGGCTAAGTTCTACATGAATCAGGGCACCAACCAATTGACTCACTAAGTGAACTGATCAGCTCAGGTAGAGTGAGATGATTGGTTTACCTAGTAAACTGATCGACTCGGTCATGTCAACTAAAGGTTGTAGTGACTTTCCCAAATTCGTGAGAAAAAGTTGATTATTTCACTTGCTCAATTTGATGTGCAAGGAATTAATGTTTAACATTAATTAGAAATGAATTGCCAATTCATATGCCATTGGGAAACATGGCAAACTGATCAGCTCACATGTGAAGTGATCGATTTGGTTGCCAACCAACCATTTCAAGATTTATAGGTGGGGAAAATTCATGATCTTCAGGTCCCTTCTATTCCCACAGAGACTGGGAACCCAGACCCTAACCCCTCCTATAAATAGAGGGGTACTGGGGGCTTCTTAGAACAAATTCAATTGCCTTTAACAAATGTTGTCCTCTCCGGTTGTAGTAACCAATAGAGAGTCTGAGCAAGTCTTATGTAAAGAGTGAAACCCGATAGTGGACCCACTCAATGGTACAAATACGAGCCATGAGATATTTCAGCAGCAGAAAACATAACTATTTACAAAATTACAAAATATTCTCACGTACATAACATTCTCACCCTAAGGGTGGTACATAAAAAGTAAATACTATAACTACATTTCATAGAAGCCCCAGATGTAGAGGGCAACCCGGCTATTACAAGCTATCCTTAAGCCAACTTCATGTGTACGACCTTCATGTGTCCACATCCGTCAAAGCACCTATAACTGGGTAGTTTGGGAACACCCAGAAAAGTAAAAAAACAAGGTATAAATCAGCAAAGGCTGAGTATGTACATTAGAAGAATAACTAGGGCAAAAAAGTAAAGTAAGATGTTCCCATCAAAAGGGGGCATTAAAGTTGGGCAAGTTTTAATGAGGATTTAATAAAAGAAAGAATTTCCAAAAGAATGGGGCATATAAATAAACAAGTGAAATAACACATCTTGCCATTAACCATTCAAAATATCACAACAATCATAATAATTTACATGTAGATATATTGGACTAAAGTAACTATGGTAGGGCCACGACACCACTGAGTCAATGGCCTAAGTAAAATGGGTGGAAGTAGCGCACCCTAGGCGGAAGTACCACACCTTTGTATATATCAAGGTGGAAGTAGCACACCCCAGGCAGAAGTAGCGCGTCCTAATGGTTATGCATAAGCGTCTATAATAGTTAAACCAGTCAAATTATTTAACATGCATAAATAGAGTGACAAGATACACCTTTCACAAACATATGTGGCAAGTTTTAAACACAAAAGCAGGTGGGGTCATAGACCCAATCAAACATGATGATAGTAATTTTAGAATAAGTCCAATGGAGAGTATATAAATTGTCCAACAAATGGAATAAGAGCAAGTATTGTAAAAAGTTGCCTCATTATGGGAAAATTTAATCATATAAATGCCCAGTTATAAATAGAGAGGAGTACATACCTCCTGTCTTACTCAAGTCAAGTAGAATAGCACCAGGGTGAGAACCCAAGTAAATATCACCACCTAAGCATAAAATGCTACTTAGCGTTAATATGATATCTTATGTGATAATTTAACCCACTAAGTCACTCTCCTAGAATTTTTGGAATTAAACCCTGAAGTCTATACTAAACCTCCGAAAAATCCTTCTTATTCGAAAACACACACACCCCTTTATATTTCTCTGACCCCCTGTTGATTAAGTACTGATTTACCAGTAGAAGATCGTGTGCGAGCGCCGCTCTGGAGATTAGGGAGAGCAACTAGGGCTTCCCCCAACGGGCAGCGACGGCTCGGGGGAGGGGTTTCAACCGCCGCCCTTGTGCTGACCCGCTCCCCCAGGGTCTCTCCTAGGCCGCCTGGTGCTCAGAGAGGTCTGAAGGTGGGGATCGCGCATTGGGACTCCGGGCTCTAGACCCTGATGGCGACGGACTGGTAGCTCACAACGATCTGGAGACAAAGGCGGGCTCTGGATCCCTTGTGGTCGTAGAGCCTCTTGGCGTCTCCAGCGTTTCTCCGGCTCGGGCTTCCTCAACACTGGGCTCCTTTCTTCCCCTTTCCCTCTTCTTTTTAGTTTTTTTCTCCCTGTCTGTTTGTCTTTGTGTAGTTTGTAGGTAGTTTGTAGGTCTAGGTTGTTGGGGTCTTCCTTTCTTTGTGCCTTGTGTCTGTTCTGCCGTCTGAGGTTTGGTGGGTGTGCCCTCGGTTTCTCTATTGGCTTGCTGGGGTAGGGGATAATCAGGGGTCTTGGGTTTGGAGACATTACTTCTGTTCCTCTCTCGATTGCGATCGAGTTAGGATTCTTGGTGAGTGGTGGTGGGGTTCTGCTGTGTTTTCTATCCCCCATCCTTGTTCTTCCTCCGGCCTTTTCTGCTCCTTTGCTTGTCCTTGAAAGGGATCCGTAGTGGCTTTTTCTGCTGGTGTCGTAGTGAGGTGTGTTATCTGTTATTTTTCTCTCTGTTTGTAGTTTTCTTTAGTGAGTTATAGTTTCTTTGTTGTCGTGTGGTTTGTGTCCTCCTTTCATGTTAGGTCTTCTTTTGTTTCTTTGTTATATGGCAGCAAGTGCGAAGGTGATCCCTTCTTCGGTCACTGGTTTGGAGCATATACTCTATATCACATATTATCTCAGGTTGAAGGAATCTCTCATAAAAAGTTGTTTTGGTCAGCGATATAGAAGAGAGATCAACACATCATTGTTCTTATCACATTCCAATATGAGTTTCTGGTTATTGTATCTGGTCATTACTTTTTTGTGTCCGGTTGGTGTATCTCCATTTACATATAGATGATGTATGGCTTTAATGTATAATGAATGTGGTGTCTTTAAAAAAAAAAAAGTATTGATTTACCAAGTCAGGCTAATCGCTGGGATTATTAATTAAATTAGCCAATGTGAAAAAATGACTTTTGTTTTTCTGATTTCCCAAACAGACGTCATACAGATTAGAGTAGTACCCAGAAAACCGCGAAGAATTCAAAGATATGGAGAACTGTTTACGTAGAAATAGTCCCAGTCTACAGATGACATAGCTGACGAGGACGAGTGATCTATTCATCCTTATATGGTATCCGTAATTTAGCTTACAGAAATTGTCAATTCCCTCACGTATATACCATAAACTTACATATGATAGTATTGAACAAATCCCATGTGGCAAATTTTGCATTCCAGAGAAACAAAAAACTAGATAGGAATATAATATAAACAAACACAAAGCCGTCAGCTGATCTTGTTCTCTAGAACTAACGTCAATTACCATTAAAGACCAAGAACGATCTAAGCACCAACTTATGTCATCTCCTTTACGCTTGATGCAATTTGCCAATTAAGTTCAGGATAATGGCGCTTCATATGTCATGTATTTATGTATAACAGTATGTTCACGGTCCATAATCCAATTCGATGGGCAGAACGATCTAATAAACAACCATAGAAGAACAGAGGTTTCAGTTACAATAATAATTTCGTTGCATAAACAAGTTAATTGTTATGATGATATTTTCTAAAAGCGAGATTTAGAGGTTCTCAAACAGACGCCGCTCGAAAAGCAACGACGTAGCATATGCCGAAATGAGGGATGGAAAAGGTGACCTGAACTGGACATGATCATGCACCTTCGGAAACCTTAGGGTGATTCCGAGTAGAGCTCCCCCCACCAAAACCTAATTTGTACCTAGGCTTATGGTAATCAGCCTCGGTGTTCAACCACGTTGCCACCAATGGCGACGATTGCGGCCCAGGTAGCAGACGGAGTGCAGAGATAAATAGCGGCAGAGAAAAGCACACTACGATCAGCGATGAGTTCGTGCTCCCTATCAAGACACTGTCTTCCGTTGAAATTTGGTAATTGAGGGTCTACGCCCCTTTCAAACAACCTACCGATGAGACTTATAAAAGAGGTAACAGAGTACTTTGTTGACCCAACGTATTGAGTAAAATCAACGTGATTGGAGAGCAGTGAACGAAAGTATAGGGGTTCGAGATGGTTCCACTACCTTCAATCGGTCGGAGATAGACCACAACGATGCCCCTAGTCGTTAACTCGTTGGAGACGACCACTACTGTGACACGAGGGTCCAACAACGTTCAAGAGAAATTGGAGGTAGGGAGGACCAGAGGAACGGTGGTATTGCTAGGCCGACTAGTTTCGTGGTGTCAGGTCTAAAAAGGTGTGGTGACTAGCCATAGCGGCTGTGAATGAAGAGGTCACTCGAGGTGTTTTTGGGTGTTTAGGGCACCGAAGACGGTGATTTAGGGTTCTTTGTACCCACATCGTTCTCCCAGAACCACTGTCGTTAAATCCGTGAGCATTAATGATCCCACGGGTGCGCGATCAATGGAAGAGACCCTCAGGTCAGAGTAACCCCCACGCCTACTTGTACGTCGGGGAAGGAAGATGAACCTACGTACGTTCTCAGCGTATCCTCTTTAAATTGATTAGCAACAAAGGACTGAAAATCGGTCCACTAGTGTGACGATGAAATTAAATATTAAATTATGCCTTATATATTTCACTCCTATGCAATTAAAGGTGCAACCGCCCCTTTTGGACCCCCAATTCTTACACTATACCAATAATTTCATTAAGTACATAATTCAGACTCCATAAGCATATTCTAAAAAAATGTTAGTTATTAATATTAATAAATGGACCTTTACAGCATAATGCAAGAATCATTCATTTCTTTATTGTTAAGTTTGGATTTGAGTATTTTCTCCTTTCTAATTCTCTCTCAAAGGTAAATGTGATATTATATTAAACTCATCCCCACATCAAAGATTAAGTCTGACTATACCAAGATATGTGGAATTAATTCTAAAAATTTTTTTGAGGTTACAAAAAAATCTAATGCTATGATACATCATTTCAGGATCAGGGACAAATACTCATAACAATTTAAGGAAGGAATAAAATCTAAGTTTAGGAAAAAGGAGATGCAAATAGATACCTAGATTTGAGGCTGTTACATTACACCACTCCTTAAAAAAAATTGTCCCTGAAATCTCAAGCGAACAATGAGGGGTGGGTCTGCAACATCTCTTCTCTGTGCTCCCAAGTGGTCTCTTCAAGACCATGATACTTCCAGAGGACTTTCACTAAATCGATCTCTTTGTTCTTCAACTTTTTCACTCTTAATTAGTGAAGTGTATAGACTCCACCCCTTAAAGGGTTAATCTTATTAATTAACCATCTACAAAGATGAATCAACACAGGTATACCAGTCATGTATTCAACACTTATCCTTAATCATATATCTACATCTAAGTCTAGGAATTATGGGTTATCACGACCAATCGAGGTTTCTTTTTCTCTTGGAGGTACATACTGCTCAAACTTCATATGGTGGTGACTTGGTTCTTTAAACCATTGATGCAATCTGAAAAAAGCATTTTTTTACATATATAGTATTATAACAAAAATATTTTTGATGATGAAAACTCTTGCGATGGAATCCAAAAATTGGCGCCAAAATCAATCCAAGAACCAAGTCAACCAATTTCCATTACAGTACACACCTACTATAGTTCTGTCATCACTTCATTCTACTTGAAGAGTCTACTCATTACCACAACTAGGAGGGCACAATACAAAATCCCTAACCTATAGCATTGGGAGAAAAATGTTTAATATTTTACATGGTCAACTATTAGATCCTACTAAAGCACGACATGCACTATTCTCCAACCTATTTTTTTTTCTTGTTAACTACCTCATTTCGAGATATATGGGAGCCATATGGACATCCAACACTAATGTAAGGAATTGGAATTTTTCACTCACTTGCTTGTTTACAACAAGGTGCCTCTCAAGACTAGGTGAATTTTTATAGCTATATCATGCATCACCTCATTCACTAGGTAATCTAATTTCTACATGGAGGTGAAAGAAGTGGACTCTTAGGAACACCAACAAGACATGTCATATTACCTTCACCAATCACACTTAGGAACAAATCGTAAAACACTCGATGAGATGTGTCTAACGCTTAGATAGGTAGTTTTGGGAAGAGCTTATGTAGGGTTAACTCCCTAATGAAGGCAATATCTTGTTAATCATAACCGAGCCAGTGTCAGCTATCACTTATCATCAAAATTCTAAAAGGTGTATAGGGTTCAAAATTGGTTATCCATGTATACTCGATAGACAGTGAATGTATGCGAGCTACACTAGAAAAACAACCTAAAGGGTATACTGTGAGAACTAGGGTTACACCTTGCTACGAGTGTTCAAGTCAACCTATATGTCATAGTGGTCCAACATGCTTTCTAGATACTAAAAGAGAGTAACTACTTACTACAAGGGTCAACTCCAATGTATGTGATGTCTCAACCTCCATCAAGAAGGTAGGGGTGATTATGGTTACTCAAATAGAGTCTCAAGGGAAACTATGTTATGATAACTCTGTGGTGCAGGTAAGTCAAGCCTAACCTTAAAGGATCTAGCTCATATCATCAAACATTATCATTAAACATCTTAGAATCTAAAACTCATGCCAATATTCTAAGTTTGTATCCATGTATGTTCATTCCACATAATGTGTGTATCATACACACGTAAAAAAACAAAAAAAATCAAAAGTTTAATGACTTGTACTAGGGTTATACAAAATTATATGAGTTCAAGTCAACCTAACCTTTGTAGTAGATGAATTATCCTCCCCTAAGGTGGGAGGTAGAGGCTATTTCCTAGGAGAGTTAGCCTTTACATATAGAATGCTAGACATGTAAAGAGAGGGTGAGATTGATAGGAGTTTACCCAAAACTAGGTTATCAACATACTTAGTTTGGGTATATATATATACCACCAAATTAGATAGGGGTGAAACCCTAATTGGTAAACACGATTTAGGTTTAGGTATAACAATAACCTCTACATGGTCACCTACCTACTAAGGGACAAGCTAGAATAACTTAAAATAGTCTAGTTACTGACTGCTTAGGCTCTGATACCATTCTGTAAAGAGTGGAACCCGATAGTGGACCCACTCAATGGTACAAATACGAGCCATGAGATATTTAAGAAGTGAAAAACATAACTATTTACAAAGTTACAAAATATTCTCACATACATAACATTCTCACCCTAAGGGTGGTACATAAAAAGTAAATACTATAACTACGTTACATAGGAGCCCCATATGCAGAGGGCAACCCGGCTATTCCAAGCTATCCTTAAGACAACTTCATGTGTACGACCTTCATGTGTCCACATCCTTCAAAGAACCTATAACTAAGTAGTTTGGGAACACCCAGAAAAGTAGGAAAACAAGGTATAAATCAGTGAAGGTTGAGTATGTACATTAGAAGATTAACTAGGGCAAAAAAGTAAAGTAAGATGTTCCCATCAAAAGGGACCATTAAAGCTAGGTAAGTTTCAATGAGGAGTTAATAAAAGAAGGAATTCCCAAAAGAATGAGACATATAAATAAACAAGTGAAATAACACATCTTGTCATTACCATTCACAATATCACAACAATCATAATAATTCACATGTAGATATATTGGACTAAAGTAACTATAGTAGGGTCACGACACCACTGAGTCAATGGCCTAAGTAAAATGGGTGGAAGTAGCGCACCCTAGGCGGAAGTAGCACGCCTCTGTATATATCAAGGTGGAAGTAGCACACCCCAGGCGGAAGTAGCGTGCCCTAATGGTTACACATAAGCATCTATAATAGTTAAACCAGTCAAATTATCTAACATGCATAAATAGAGTGACAAGATACACCTTTCACAAACATATGTGGCAAGTTTTAAACATAAAAGAAGGTGGGGTCATAGACCCAGTCAAACATGATAATAGTAATTTTAGAAGAATAACAATAAGTCCAATAGAGAGTATATAAATTGTCCAACAAATGGAATAAGAGCAAGTATTGTAAAAAGTTGCCTCATTATGGGAAAATTTAATTATATAAATGCCCAGTTATAAATAGGGAGGAGTACATACCTCCTATCTTACTCAAGTCAAGTAGAATAGCATCAGGGTCAAAACTCAAGTAAATATCACCACCTAAGAATAAAATGCTACTTAGCGTTAATATGATATCTTATGTGATAATTTAACCCAGTAAGACACTCTCCTAGAATTTTTGGAATTAAACCTTGAAGTCTATACTAAACCTCTAGAAAATCCTTCGTATTCAAAAACACACACACCCCTTTATATTTCTCTGACCCCCTGTTGATTAAGTACTGATTTACCAAGTCAGGCTAATTGCTAGGATTATTAATTAAATTAGCCAATGCGAAAAAATGACTTTTGTTTTTCTGATTTCCCAAACAGACGTCATACAGATCAGAGTAGTACCCAGAAAACCACGAAGAATTCAGAGATATGGAGAACTGTTTACGTAGAAATAGTCCCAGTCTACTGATGACATAGCTGATGAGTACGAGTGATCTATTCATCCTTATATGTTGGTATCCGTAATTTAGCTTACAGAAATCGTAAATTCCCTCACGTATATACCACCAAACTCATAAACTTACATATGATAGTAATGAACGAATCCCATGGCAGATTTTGCATTCCGGAGAAATAGAAAACTAGATAGGAATATAATATAAACAAACACAAAGCTTCAGCTGATCTTGTTCTCTAGAACTAACGTCAATTACCATTTAAGACCAAGAACGATCTAAGCACCAACTTACGTCATCTCCTTTATGCTTGATGCAATTTGCCAATTAAGTTTAGGATAATGGCGCATCGTATGTCATGTATTTATGTATAACAGTATGTTCACGGTCCATAATCCAGTTCGATGGGCAGAACGATCTAATAAACATCCATAGAAGAACAGAGGTTTCAGTTACAACAATAATTTCGTTGCATAAACAAGTTAATTGGTATGATGATATTTTCTAAAAGCGAGATTTAGAGGTTCTCAAACAGACGCTGCTCGAAAAGCAACGACATAGCATATGCCGAAACGATGGAAGGAAAAGGTGACCTGAACTGGACATGATCATGCACCTTCAGAAACCTTGGGGCGATTCCCTGTAGAGCTTTCCCCACCAAAACCTGATTCGTACCTAGGCTATTGTAATCAGCCTCGGCGTTCAACCACGTCACCACCAATGGCGACAATTACGGCCCAGGTAGCAGACAGAGTGTAGAGATAAATAGCGGCGGAGAAAAGCACACTACGATCAGTGATGAGTTCGTGCTCCCTATCAAGACACTGCCTTCTACGGAAATTTGGTAATCGAGGGTCTACGCCCCTTTCAAACAACCTATCGACGAGACTTATAAAAGAAGGAACATAGTACTTTGTCGACCCAACGTATTGAGTAAAATCAGTGCGATCCGAGAGTAGTGAACGAAAGTGTAGGGGTCTGAAATGGTTCCACTACCTTCAATCGGCCGAAGATCGACTACAGCGATGCCCCTAGCCGTTAACTCGTCGGAGACGACCACTACTGCGACACGAGGGTCCAACACGTTCAAGAGAAATTGGAGGTAGGGAGTACCAGAGGAACGGTGGTATTGCTAGGCCGATTGGTTTCGTGGCGTCGGGTCTAAAAAGGCGCGGTGACTAGTCATAGCGGCTGTGAATGAAGAGGTCGCTCGAGGTGTTTTTGGGTGTTCAGGGCACCGAAGACGGCGATTTAGGGTTCTTTGTACCCACATCGTTCTCCCAGAACCACCGCCGTTGAATCTGCAAGCATTAATGACCCCACGGGTGCGCGATCAATGGAAGAGACCCTCAGGTCAGAGTAACCCCATCGCCTACACTGTTAGTCAGGGAAGGAAGACGAACCTGCGTCCGTTCTCAGCATATCCCCTTTAAATCGATTAGCAACAAATGGCTGAAAACTTGGTCCACTAGCGTGACGATGAAATCAAATATTAAATTATACCTTATATATTTCTCTCCTAGGCATTTAAAGGTGCAACCGCCGCCCCTTTTGGACCCCCAATTCTTACACTGTACCAATAAAACTCATTAAGTACATAATTCAGACTCCATAAGCATATTCTAAAAAAAAGTTAGTTATTAATATTAATAAATAGACGTTAACAACATAATGCAAGAATCATTCATTTCTTTATTGTTAAGGTTGGATTTGAGTAGGTGTCTTAGCTAATTCTGGTCGTAATGGTTCTAGGGCCGGCGCGAGGGAGAGGCTCCACTAGTCGGGGAGGCGGCGGCAGAGGTACCTTCGCCAGGAGGTCTCGCCCTCCTGACACCTCTACTGCTTCGGAACACCTGCATCACGATGAGACAGTGCATCCTACAGAGTCAGTGAATGAACCCGATAAGAACCAAGCATCGGAAAAGGAACTTCCTGTAGATAACGGGAAAGACAATGGAAACCCTCAAGTCCATAAGAAATCCTACGCCAATATGGTAGGAAACGCTGGAGATACAAGCCACATTAAGAACTTGCCGGCAGATTTCATCAAAGCAACCGAGATCGCAGTTGTCCGCTCGGGTCCGCTACCAGAAATCACAGTTAATCTGGACCGGATCCAGCCTCTCCTGGATCCCTGGAAACACTCCGTTATCATCAAGGTTGTTGGGATTAACGTGGGATATCATGCTCTGGTCAATAGGCTGTCATCTCTCTGGAAACCAACGGAAAACTTCAGAGTAATTAATCTTGAGAAAGGATACTATATAATCCAATTGTCAAACGAAACCGACTACGTCCGTGCCATGACAGGAGGGCCATGGACGATCTTCAGATCATACATCTCTGTTCAATCCTAGACACCTGATTTCCGTCCCTCAGACCCAATCCCCAAACGGCTACTGGTGTGGGCAAGGATAGCTGATCTTCCAGTTTATCTGTATCAACACGAACTCCGAAAGAGTATTGGTGACTGCATCGGAAAAACGATTAGGATCGATTCAACCACAACCCTTGGACATAGGGGTAAATTCGAAAGAATTGCAGTGGAGGTGGAAATGGCCAAGCCCTTGCTGCCGGCTATCATATTCAACGGGGAGAGATTCAACCTGGAATATGAAAACATACCACAAATTTGCATGAAGTGTGGACGACTGGGCCACAGTGAAGGAGACTGTCAGTTCTCTACGCCAGCCATCCCGACGGGGCCTGGAACAGATGGAGTGAACCAGACTACTCCAGTTCCTAATCACTACAGCATGAGTATGCATGCAAAGAAGCCAGAAAAAAGACCTGCTAAGAAGGACAACCCCAAACCGAAGAAATCATCGGAGGAAATCCAAGAAGTTTCTGACGATGAAGTTCCTCATCACCCCCAACAAGCGGAAGTCGAGAAAGATGACTGGCAAACAGTCCTCAGTAAAAAAAACAAAAGGAAACAAAAGAAGCTATAGCAAGATAAAACTACGATTCCAGTAGTTAATTCGGCTGTATCACTTCACGAAGATGAAGTATCTTCTGGAAGGCGGGGTAATCCGGATCAGAACGGGCAGATTGTGATCTTTGAGCCCTCTAGCGCACAGTAGAGTAGCTCAGCTGATCGACAAGTAATCCTAAGGAGCAGGCCGATCGTCTTCCAAGCAAACCCAATACCCCCAAGCCCTGATAGGGTAAGGAAGAAGGGTAAAGCCACTGGTTCCCATCCTGAATTCACTGGCACCTCATCCACCAGGAATTTAGACATGGATACTAACGCAATCATGGAGGAGTTTGGTTCTGAAGGACCCTCATCCCATGGTTAATCTATCCTCACATAACCAACTGTTTATCTATGAACATTATCGTCTGGAATATTCAAGGGGTTGGTTCGCAGCAGAAGGCCCGTCTAATTAAAGATTACAAGTTCTCTCTTAAATTGATGTCCTCGCTATCCTTGAGCCTCGCTGTAGCGGAGAGCAGGCACTCAATATTATCCAAAGCTTTGGTTTTGAATCGTCACACAGAGTGGAATCCATTGGATTCTCTGGAGGTATCTGGATTTTGTGGGATAAATCAAAATGCAACCTGGAAATTCTTTGTTGTCATCGTCAGTTTGTTCACTGCTTAATCAACGGTAACGCCGTCACCTTCGTCTACGCAAGTCCGTCCCCTAAGCCTAGGGAGATTCTATGGTCCAGGCTGTGTGAAATTGGCCAGATTGTCAAAGGACCTTGGGCAGTAATTGGCGATTTTAATACTCTTCTTAGCATTGAGGAGAAGTGCGGAAGTAACTATTTTGATTATAGAGCCAGCAGGTAGTTCCAAGATGTTATTAATGAAACGGGACTGATCGAAGCAAAGTCTGAGGGGCAGTTCTATACTTACCACAAAAAACTCTTATTAGAGAAACTCGATCGTGCTCTGTTAAATGAAGATCGGGTTTCTTCCTACCCCAACAGCACTGTCACGGTTCTGCCAAGGGTGAAGTTAGACCATAACCCTCTGTTGTTAAGTATAAAAGACAAATCACAAAGATGAGCCATTCCTTTCAGAACCAAAGCAAGCTGGAATCTTAGAGAGGATTTCCGGACACAACTTACAAATTACTGGCGTAAGGACAGCAGCTTCCTTGAAACGCTTCCTAGCTTTCAGGCGGCCACTCTTAAATGGGATCGTGAAGCCATAAGGAAAGCACAACATGAAAAATCTTCTCTTTATCGCAAGCTTGATCAAGCACAGGTACAACTTGCCCACAACAACACTCCTTCTGGTAATATGTATATCCTTGATTTACAGGAAAAGCTATGCAACCTCCTCCTTCAAGAGGAGACGGACTGGAAGAACAAGGCTCATAACACATGGCTCAAATGTGGAGACGGTAACAACAAGTTCTTTCAAGCCCAAGTGAAGAATCGACGCCACCAAAACAAGATCACCAGACTTAAAAATGAAGACGGAAACTGGGTGACCAACTCAAAAAAGCAGAAAAGGCTTATCACTGCTTATTATACGAAACTGATGGCTCCTCCTATGCAGGCAGACATGAACCTCATCTCAATTTACCCAGGAAATTTTGAAGCGCCGGCTCATTCTGAGATGACCATCCTTACAGGAAGCCCGAGTTTACAGGAAACCACTGATACTATCTTCAAGATGGCTGCTTCTAAGGCCCCAGGGCCGGACGGCATCTCAGCTGATTTCCTCCAAACAAATTGGGATCATGTTGGAAAGTCCGTGTACCAGACAGTGAAGAACTACTTTGAAACTACTAGAATTGATCACCAGTTTGCCAGTGCTCACCTAGTTCTTATACCGAAGGTTAAATGTCCAACTTCCTGCGCCGACTTCAGGCCTATTGCCCTAAATAATGTTTACTTCAAGTTGATATCCAAGATTATAGTTGAAAGACTAAAGCCTTACTTAAGGAACTAGATCTCACCTATGCAGTCGAGCTTCATTCCAAGAAGATGCATCTGTGATAATATCATCCTTGTGCAAGATGTGCTTCATTCTATGAGATTTAAAAAGGGCAAGAAGAAGTTCATGGAGATCAAGCTTGACTTAACTAAAGCCTTTGATAAAATGAATTGGGATTTCATTCAAGACACTCTATTAAAAACGAATATCCCAGGAAATCTTGTAGCAATCATCATGCAAATTATTACAATGGGGGACACCTCTATGCTATGGGAAGGGGAAACGCTGCCAGCATTTAAAACTGGAAGGGGAGTTCGTCAAGGAGACCCTATTAGCCCATATGTTTTCGTTTTATGCATAGAGAGGCTGTGCCAAGCTATAAATAACAAAGTATCTGAGGGAAGCTGGAAGCCTATTGTGATCAGTAGATCATCCATGCCTCTTACCCATGTCTGCTTTGCGGACGACCTCCTCCTCTTTGCGGAAGGAACGGCCCAGCAAGCCAAAATCATCAGGGACACTCTTGCTGACTTCACCACTGTCTCTGGACAAGAGGTTTCCATCTCCAAATCGCGTATCTTTCTCTCCAAGAATGTCACTAAGAAGGAACAAAGCCGGATTAGTAGAGTCATGGGTATCCAAGTAACAAATGACCTTGGCAAGTACCTGGGGGTCCCAATCATTCATCAGTGCATAAATAAGAAAACACACGCATACTTGCTCGACAACATAAAGAACAAGATGAACAGCTGGGCCATTAAGCACCTCAACCTTACTGGCC
>OY856413.1:1099114696-1099127196 GCA_963693085.1 Alisma plantago-aquatica
ATTATTAAATTAATATAAAATAAGTCTCACAAATAGAATTAAATTCATTGATTGTGTCTTACCTTAGAAGCATCAAACTTGCAATCCAGTAATAACAACTATACTTCTCATTTCATATTGTGCTTTCAAGTTGTCATGTGACATCACAGCTATTTCGCCCCACAGTGAGCACCTAGCCATAGTGTGCCTAAATACCATAAATATACATATAAGTGTTAGTAAATGAATACTTTGTTTTAGTGATTGAGTAATTTAAATAATTTGTATATATTACATTTTATTTTGTAATATGATGTCACACTTGGAAACATGTTCACCAGATCTCTTCGTAATGCTTTGAATATCATCAACATTGGAAATCATTCCAATGACATCTGTAATTGACATAGAAGACTTTTATGAATATTATAAAATGATATTATAAATGAAATTAAAGTAGAAATACCTATAAGAAATGTCTTCTTATCTTGAAGACCCTGAAAGTCATCAAACTCGGTAAATTGAAATGAGTAAACAGGTATTTTTTCACAATCTTCAGTTGCTTCAGCAACCACACAATTTTTGTTATGCACTCTTCATTTCTCTTTGCATTTCTATAGTCATTGTGAATGTCTTCGACATAGACATTATTCAATACATAACACTTTCCTTCATTAAAAGTATTACTGAATTTGTTCACTGCATCACCAATTAAACTGGCTTCCATCCTCTCTCCCTAAGAAACAAAAAAATACATTGAGGCATTACATAAACACATGAACGTATTTTAAATTAAATAAGAACAAATTCAGAACTTTGTAATCTAGTATACCTCTTCATCAATAAACAACAATTTTTGCTTCATTCTTCCCCTTGATATTTCATGTGCTTTCCATTTGAAGGCCACACGAACCTTTAAATTCCATTTTAGGTATCAATGTACATGTCGAAAGGGGGTATAGTTATCTTTCGTCATCCTATTTATAACATTTACAGATGTTAGCTTAGAAAAGTTGTAAATACAAATAATCAACATGAAATACTAAGATAAAAACATACCATCAATAAAGGATAATACTTCTTTGTATACTGTATTTTTTGTAAATGTTCCACCATTGAAATTCTTCTCTCCTGGTTTAACCAAGACCTTCGTCGTATTTTGGGATGTCCCTCTTGACAGTGCTACATACAACTGTCCATGAGAGAATACAGGATGGGGCAAATAAATTTTGACATTAGGGATAGTTTGACCCTGTGACTTATTTACTGTCATTGTAAAACTCAAATGCACAGGAAATTGTTTCCGTTTAAAAGCAAATGGAAGACCATCATTGTCAGGAATTATAAGAGGTATTCTAGGTATGAAAACTCTTTTTCCCCGTGCTTGACCAACTGTAACCTCTGCGTCAATTACATTTTTTGAAACCCTTTACAAACCAGTCGTGTACCATTGCATAACCCATTTGTTGGATCAATATTTCGCAACAACATTATAGGACAATTTTTCTTTAGCCGCAATACATGAGGGGGCAAACCGTTTGGAACCAGTGAATTGAGGAATTCTTCAGGGTAATTATGATTTTCATCATCAACAGCACTGTCAAAACTATAATATGTTATCTCCTCCCCAGGAAATTTTTGTATGAGATCATTATTCATTTCATCAACATACTCATTCTTCGTGCATAATATTGCATGATTCATCATGTAGTCAGTCGACGTTGCATTATCACTGAGAGTTGGAAAGACATGTTGTATGAGTTGTTTCTTAGAGGTCGCATCATCTATGTACTCAAGAACCATTTCATGTGGGAGGCGAACGTAATCGTCATCGAATACCGATTCCGTTCCTTGTCCTATACATAGTAGAAAGTTTGAGAAGGTGGAATCTGACAAAGCTCTCATATTTTTCTTTAGTTTCAGTTTGTGCATTTTCTCCCAAAGAAATGACTTTATAAGACTCGAATCAATCGTCTCACCTATAGTTGCACGTCGAACAACAGGTAAAACTTGTCTGAAATCACCACCAAAAACTACCACTTTCCCCCCGAATGGTAGGCTCGATCTCGTGATATCTTGCAAAGTGCGATCTAAGGCTTCAAAGGCCTGCCTCCTTGTCATGGATGCCTCATCCCATATAATTAATTTCGCCGATCTAAGAAGTTCTGCTAGACTACTTTGTTTGCTTACGTTACAAGTTGAATTGTTTTCAACTTTAATTGGAATTTTGAATCTACTATGAGCAGTTCTCCCCCCGGGTAAGATCAATGCTGCAACCCCAGATGTTTCTATTGCGATTGCTATGAAACCCATAGACCTTACTTTTACTAATAATGCCTTGTATAGAAATGTCTTTCCAGTTCCACCAGGACCATCGACAAAGAATACACCAAGCTGATTTCCCACTATGTAGTTGAATATCTCATTGAATGCATGTTGTTGGTCATAGTTTAGTGATGAAATGAATGATAGATCCTCTTCGCTTACTTTAATATTCATCTCTTCAGCAATTTCACATGACATGTTTTGTCCAATATTTATTGAAAAATCATCATCAACAGTTGGCAAGTCATAATCCTCTATAACCTTCCCCATGCTCTCAAGAATAGATTTAATATTTTGTAGCACTGTCTGCTCCAACTGATGCTCATCGGTGATTCCGATCCTACGAAAATCTTCCTACATATCATTCAATCTTGCATCCCACAAAGCTCTTACATGTGTTGGTTCATAATAAACTAATATTGTAGCAAATAATCTCCGTAGAGAAACTGGGAATTCAAAATGTGTTGCCTCATTTAAACATTCTGAAATTGTATCGTCACTCTCAATAAGACCCCGATGTTCAGCTGAAAGTTTGAATGTTGGTTTTATAACACCATTGACAGTCCTCAAACTCTCAAATGAAGTTGAACCCTTTACATGATTTAGTAATATCCTCAAATAATACCTCTCACCTTCAACAGGATTTACAGTAACGATACGACCAATAACCTCTCTTTGCTTTCTTTTCTTCCAATATTTTCCAGAGCTATTCCATACATAATGCTTAGGGAATTGTTTATAAAGATATTGATGAGATTCTTCATCGTTCGAGTTTGTCACAAAATACTCAGTGAGCATTGTCCTGCAAACACCATCTCATTCCATAACATTTTGCAGGTTATCATCTTCTAAGAATGTGACACTATGCATGTTAGGTAGATGCAATTGCAAGGAAACTACAGATGGTTGTATTTCACTAAGTTTGAACTCAAATATCCTCCACATTACCTCCGGTGGAGATATCCATCGAGCATCTCTAAATTGATTCACCTCATTGACGGTCTGGTCTGCAATATCAGGTGCTATGTTGACTGAAGTCTTATCATGCCCCTTATATATATACTTGAAGAGGTATTTGACTGCTTTGATGCTCGAACATACCTCCACGTTAATATGACACCTATATCTCTGTAACAAATACAGATTATATGGCGCCACCCATCTATTATCTAGTGTGGATCCTCTTACATCAACAGTGACTCCATTGTCTCTTCTCCTATAAATTGGATATGAATCTCTGCCTTGCATGGTATTGGAAAAAAAATTCCTTGGATATCGGAAGAGACACTCCTTGTTTACCATGCAAGCATTTTTAGGGTTTAGGACACCACATGATCCATGCAACATGTGTTTGACAACCAATGCGTGTAATAAAGGATATCGTTCAGGATCTGGAATTTTAGCACAAACTATGTTATTATACTGATCTGGATTGACGATCTTATAGTCATGTTTCATGATGATAAGAATGTGTGCATGTGGAAGTCCTCTTTTCTGAAATTCAATAACATGAACACGTGCCGCTACGATGCCAAATATATTTTTCTTAAATAGTTGGTCCTTTAGATCCTCCAATTTTGCTCTAAAAACCCTAGTTGTTAAATCTGGTCTGTTTTGAGCTAGTTGTCTCGGGAATAACTCTGTTTTTATCTCATCCCAATCTAGATTACATGTCATTGTTAAAAAGATATCGGGTTTGCCATATCTTTGTACCAATGCCATGGCATCCATGTATCTACGACGCATATCACGTGGTCCTCCAATAAAGGACGAAGGTAATACAATTATTTTACCTACCATTCTGCTATGGACTTCTCCAGATCTAATACTATCAGTGATTCCTTGATACAAATCAGCATGTATTCGCTTTTGCTCCTTTGTGATATAGTTTAATTGTGTTGATTCTATCTTGATGTACATGTCAACAACATACTGTTGAAGGAGACGACCCACATACAATAAGATTGATTTGTCAAGCACATGAATTTGTAGTTTGTAACAATAGTATTCTCTCGCATATATCTTGTTTCGACCACCATCATCTAAAAAACATTTGAGAATGATGTGAAATACCATTTTTTAATATTAGTACATAATTTGTTAATCTGTGAATATATATATTCAACTAACCTGCTACATTTGAGCCCATCACATCTTCAACAGAATGCGATGAGTTATGTAGCATGGAATCCCATGGCACACCAACTTTGGGGAGGTGTGGATGCCAACCAAATTCACCATTGGGAAATAACAAGGGATATGACAGAGGATCATAACATCCTAAATATGATTGCACTATACGTGATTCACCTGAATTGGCATAAACAACTATGCTTCATTGTTGTGCACCACTGACATCATTGCCCTCAATCCAGATACCCGCAACTTATGAAGCAGTTGGAGAATTATATGTCCTATGATCTAGATGTGCATCTTTATTGATGGAAATACTAAAATTATCTGACATCAGAACATCCTTGAGGCTCTGAAAAAACTTAGCATATGGATTTTTATACAATACATGCATTAGTTTAGTAACTAATTCAGTATTTAGTGAAGGAGTTGCCTTCATTCTGTTATGTACCTCAAACTCAGTGTCATAGAAATAGAGTTGTAGGTATTTCGGTCCATCACTCCCAGGTAGTAATCTATTTATGAAATGATACATTTGACACTGTACTCGAAAAGTATATATGCCATTCCACATACTACGCAAATTTTCATCTAGATGGATACCGTGTGATGTGAATGCAAAGTGACTATTGTAACTTCGAATGGACCTCAGAAACTCCATATAATCTGGTGTTTGCGATGTGTACAAATCGTATAGTTCTGTTAGAACAGGATTGGTAACTAAATGTACCTTTCCCTTCATACAACAAAACGATGGTGGTTCAAATTGGAAACATTTGGCACCACAAAATTTCCACAAACTACGTGTGGATAACTTATGTGGTTCATTGAGAAGATTTTCAAAAATTGGATTGGAAATATCAACACCAGAAGAATCTTCAACATTTTGATCCATGCTTGAAATATAGAAATCCCCCGTCTCTTACACGATACTTGCATCTAGTTTATTATAACAAAAGATGAGTACAAATGTTAACTCATAGAATAATGCATGAGGATTTGTAACTATTACCTTCACTACATGGGACTGCCAAATCAGCAACCTCATGCGGATTGTTACACTCCTCAAAGGTACTATCGTTATTTGTAGGGTCGGAGCAAACATGCATATCAACATGATCTCCATTGGGAACATTGTCAGTCTGAGGAAGATAGTAAGTGCTCGGTTGTTCCAATGAAGTCGTTGCAACATCATTCAACTGTGCTTGACATCATTTCAAGAATTGGATCAAGAATCTTCGTTGCCTTGCTTGCCTATGAATTCTACTGACAACATTATCCACATGATGTTGGAAGTTGTTATCATTCGAGATAACAGGCTAAAACAATGCTCTTTGACTAGGTGTTGAGCGCATGCCTTCATTCAAAACTTGACTAACTTCACTGCCCCCTTCAAAATATGGGTGCATATCAATCCTCATCTTCATATAGGGTGGCAAACTATTATAAATCTTAGAATATCTTGCAAGCAGTTCTCCACCTCCTTCAGATCTGGCACGCCTATGCATCTGTCTACTTCTAATAACCATTCGACGATGGTATCTACGCATCCGTTGAGTGAATCTCAAATTATCATGGAAAGTACAACTTTGAATTTGTTGAGATCTACCTGACTCTACTGAAGTAAGACACGATGCATGTGTGTTGCAAATTTCAGATGTCATGGTAGACGACAAGCATATTTCCTCCATAGTTTGCACGAATCATTTAATTTCAGATTGGAGTCAATACGGGTTCTGTTGGGCAAATGAATCCCATCATTAAATTGGACTGGCCTCGTAACTTGTATATTTCAGTCTAGCATATATATAAAACAAAATACCCAAAAAATAGAGCAAAATACGGACTGAATTCCCAAAATCCTGTTGCTACCATGTCTGAATTAATCCAGATATCAAGACAAGAGAACCCAAAATGGGGACCAAAAAGACAACTCCCAGTCCGGTTGAGATCCCGAACCAAACAGCCATTAGGGACCTGACTTGCCCGAGTTAATAGAGCAATGAATTGAATTTATAACATATATCCTGATGACAGTTGTTCATCACTGACCATCCGATTCTATTTTCTTTGACCATCGGATCCAGAACCTGAATACTTATTAGGGCAACGCCAGTGTTCTCATTCCCATTGCCAGCCGCAATCTTCTCTCAAATACTCCACGACCTAATCACAGCGGCCACTCTGCCCTTCCCTTCCGACAGTCTGGTCGGCGTGATGGTCTGGCCTCCAACCTTAGCGATGTCAAACGCCGCCAACAACGCTGAGCTTTCTAACCCCGACAGCTATTAGGCTCTTCTTTGGCCACTGTTGTCTCCCATTACTCACTCCCTAGCTCCATTCCTCACTCACCGACCATTGCTCTACTTTGTGCCCTAATCACAGTAGCGGCGATTCCCACTGGTATGTTCCCTAACTCGAGAGGTGATTCCTCCTAGAAACCCACCGCCCTCTAACTTCTTCACCTCACGATCCCTATCATTCATACTAGATACCCTCCCTCCCAACCCTCCATCTAAAAATTTCGTCGATGCCCAAAACCTTATTCCATACCTCCCGGCTACCCTCTCCTCCATCCCTCCTCCCAACTACATCTTCCTAGCCATTGAGAACAACCCCTTGATAGTTTGCAGAAGAGAACTCCAGCAACTCACCTCCTCCTTTCATCCATGCCAGAGGAAGGGATCACAAGGATTAGGTGAGTATTGATCTATCTCAGATACCCTCCCTCCCAATCCTACATCTGATGATTTCATTGAATCCTAGAAATGTCATCCATACCTCCCGACTACCCTCTCCTCCAACCTCCTCCCAACTACATCTTCCTAGCCATTGAGAACAGCCCCTTGACAGTTTGTGAGAAAGAAATCCAGCATCTCACCTCCTCCTCTCATCCATGCCAGAGGAAGGGACCACAAGAATCAGGTGAGTATTGATCTATCTCGGGTACCCTCCCTCCCAATCCTCCATCTAATGATTTCTTCAAAGCCAAAGAAGCAAATCCTATGCAGTTTTAGAGGGAAGACTGTCTAAGGAAATCACCTGAGTGATAGGTAAGGCATGCATGTCATGGTTTTTTATATATCCTTAATTGGATCATTACAATTTTTTCTTCTCATGAATGTAGTATTACATGCAACTGTGATCAAGAATTTATTAATCAAGTACATATTGTATATACAGATTCATGTTTAACACAATTTAATGTCTACTTGACCAAGACATGTAAGACGTCCTTCATATAAAACATTGTTATAGTTTTTATTTGTTCTTAACTGGATTATTTGTTGTGTCATGAATGGGGTATTCTATGGAGGCACGATCAGCTATATATTAAATCTTCTACAGTTATATATTACAGTTAGGATGTGATCTACATGATCTTAATTTCTTATTGTATGGTGGTATATTCTTTTAATCTCAACAATAGTCTATAACATGCAAGGATGCTCAGAAATAAATGTAAGTGCTTCTATGTTCCACTTACTTAGAGGTGTCATACTTTCTACTTTTGTGTTGATTACATCTGATACTTGTGGTTGTAGTTTATAACATTGTTGAGATACTAAGACAGGTATGAGTTCCCTAATATAAAACCACATGCATCAAAGACAACTTCTATATGTTTTTAGTGCATGAAACTTTGATTGACTGAAGCAGGTATCTATATTTTTTTAATGAGAAATCCTATTTTTACATCATACTACTTCTATCCAATACCACCATATAAATCAAAGTTGGATGCCTTAATTTGGTATGGATCTTGTTGTGTGTGATCAATGTCATAATTTGAACTTGTTTATACTATTGTTCTATACATCCATATGCTATCCATGAATGGTTGCTCGCATAGCTTTTGTCACATATGTCCAATGTGTACTACTATCTTAAAGGATCTATAGCTACTTAATGATGAATGTATTTTTCATTGACTGAACAGGCTAATTGATGATATACCTTCAGTATTTTTTCAAGTAGTAGCAATACTATATTGTGAAATCAATCAAGTTATTACTTCCCCTACCTTATCTACTGTGGATTTTTTTTACTCTTGTTCTATGCATCCATATACTTGTTGTTGCAGTTTATAACACTCTTGAGATACTGATGCGGGTATGGGTCCCTTCATCCATTACCACATGCATCTAAGACAACTCTTGTACAACATTCAGTGTATGACATTTTGATTGACTGAATAAGGTATTTCTTCCTTCATCTAAGATACCTACCATGTGACCCACTTCACTACACCCTCTCAAAATATTTATATGCCAAAACTTTCTACTCAACATGTGATTCACTTGACCATCATAGTTAATATAATAAGGCATGTGATCTCTGGTTGGGGAAAACGTGTCTGATTTTGGATATCCATGTCTGATTTTGACAAATTAAAGTTTTGTTATATCAACCTTGTACAAATTAATTGAAGTTGTTTATACCCTTGTTATAAACATCCATGTGTTGTCCATGTATGGTTGATCGCATAGCTCTAAACATCCATATGTTGTCCATGTACGGTTGATCGCATAGCTTTTGGTGTATATGTCCTGTGTGAACTACTATCTTTAAGGATTTGTAGCTACTTAATGAAGAGTGTATTTTTCATTGATTGAATACATGCTTATTGATCTGATACATTCACTATTTCTATTTTTCAAGTAGTACTACTAATCACATTTGCTACATGTGGATTACTGTGTATGTAAGTGGAGAGATTAAGACAGGTAGCGGTTCTAATGTGGTAGCTTCGTTGAGGTTTGTTGCTATTTTTCACTATTATGTTCATTTAACATTAGGAATTTTGTGTTACTTGTAATGTTTTCTATAAACAGTGATGTTGTTTACATGCGATACTTGTGATTTTAGTTTATAACACTCTTGAGACACTGGGGCTGGTATGGGTCCCTTCATCTATTACCGCATGCATCTAAGACAACTCATGTACAACATTCAGTGTATGACACTTTGATTGACTGAATCAGGTATTTCTTCCTTCGTCTAAGATAACTACCATGTGACACACTTCATCACACCCTCTCCGAATATTTATATGCCAAAACTTTCTACTTAAGATGTGATTCAGTTGACCATCATAGTTAATATAATAAGGCATGTGATCTCTGGTTGGGGAAAACATGTCTGATTCTGGATATCCATGTCTAATTTTGACAAATTAAAGTTTTGTTATATCAACATTGTGCATATTATTTGAACTTGTTTATAATATTGTTCTATACATCCATATGCTATCCATGTATGGTTGATCGCATAGCTTTCTTCACATATGTCCAGTTTGTACTACTATCTTAAAGGATCTATACCTACTTAATGATGAGTGTATTTTTCGTTGACTGAACATGCTAATTGATCATACTGTGGTTTTTTTTTAACTTTACTACATGGATACTAATCACGGTTGCTACTTGTGGATTACTGTGTATGCAAGTCCAGTTATGCAGGTAGGATCCATATGTTGTCTGTGTATGGTTGAACTTTTTTATAATATTGTTCTATACATCCATATGCTATCCATGTATGGTTGGTCGCATAGCTTTTGTCGAATATGTCCAGTCTGTACTACTATCTTAAAGGATCTACACCTACTTAATGATGAGTGTATTTTTTGTTGACTGAACATGCTAATTGATCATATACCTTCATTGTTTTTATGTTACTTGTAATGTTGGTGTTGATTACATGTGATACTTGTTGTTGCAGTTTATAACACTCTTGAGACACTAGGGCTGGTATGGGTCCCTTCATCTATCACCACATGCATCTAAGACAACTCATGTACAACATTCAGTGTATGACACTTTGATTGACTGAATCAGGTATTTCTTCCTTCATCTAAGATAACTACCATGTGACACACTTCATCACACCCTCTCTGAATATTTATATGCCAAAACTTTCTACTTAAGATGTGATTCACTTGACCATCATAGTTAATATAATAAGGCATGTGATCTCTAGTTGGGGAAAACATGCATGATTCTGGATATCCATGTCTAATTTTGACAAATTAAAGTTTTGTTATATCAACATTGTGCATATTATTTGAACTTGTTTATAATATTGTTCTATACATCCATATGCTATCCATGTATGGTTGATCACATAGCTTTCTTCACATATGTCTAGTCTGTACTACTATCTTAAAGGATCTACACCTACTTAATGATGAGTGTATTTTTCGTTGACTGAACATGCTAATTGATCATACTGTGGATTTTTTTTTAATTTACTACAGGGATACTAATCACAGTTGCTACTTGTGGATTACTGTGTATGCAAGTCCAGATATGTAGGTAGGATCCATATGTTGTTCGTGTATGGTTGAACTTGTTTATACTATTGTTCTATACATCCATATGCTATCCATGTATGGTTGATCGCATAGCTTTTGTCAAATATGTCCAGTCTGTACTACTATCTTAAAGGATCTACACCTACTTAATGATGGGTGTATTTTTTGTTGACTGAACATGCTAATTGATCATATACCTTCATTGTTTTTATGTTACTTGTAATGATGGTGCTGATTACATGTGATACTTGTTGTTGCAGTTTATAACACTATTGAGACACTGAGGCTGGTATGGGTCCCTTCATCTATCACCACATGCATCTAAGACAACTCATGTACAACATTCAGTGTATGACACTTTGATTGACTGAATCAGGTATTTCTTCCTTCATCTAAGATACCTACCATGTGACACACTTCATCACACCCTCTCCGAATATTTATGTGCCAAAAATTTCTACTTAAGATGTGATTCACTTGACCATCATAGTTAATATAATAAGGCATGTGATCTCTGGTTGGGAAAAACATGTCTGATTCTGGATATCCATGTCTAATTTTGACAAATTAAAGTTTTGTTATATCAACATTGTGCATATTATTTGAACTTGTTTATAATATTGTTCTATACATCCATATGCTATCCATGTATGGTTGATCGCATAGCTTTCTTCACATATGTCCAGTCTGTACTACTGTCTTAAAGGATCTACACCTACTTAATGATAAGTGTATTTTTTGTTGACTGAACATGCTAATTGATCATATTGTGGTTTTTTTTAACTTTACTACAGGGATACTAATCACAGTTGCTACTTGTGGATCAATGTGTATGCAAGTCCAGTTATGCAGGTAGGATCCATATGTTGTCCGTGTATGGTTGAACTTGTTTATAATATTGTTCTATACATTCATATGCTATCCATGTATGGTTGATCGCATAGCTTTTGTCAAATATGTCCAGTCTGGACTACTATCTTAAAGGACCTACACCTACTTAATGATGAGTGTATTTTTTATTGACTGAACATGCTAATTGATCATATACCTTCATTTTTTTTATGTTACTTGTAATGATGGTGTTGATTACATGTGATACTTGTTGTTGCAGTTTATAACACTATTGAGACACTGGGGCTGGTATGGGTCCCTTCATCTATCACCACATGCATCTAAGACAACTCATGTACAACATTCAGTGTATGACACTTTGATTGATTGAATTAGGTATTTCTTCCTTCATCTAAGATACCTACCATGTGACACACTTCATCACACCCTCTCCGAATATTTATGTGCCAAAAATTTCTACTTAAGATGTGATTCACTTGACCATCATAGTTAATATAATAAGGCATGTGATCTCTGGTTGGGGAAAACATGTCTGATTCTGGATATCCATGTTTGATTTTGACAAATTAAAGTTTGTTATATCAACATTATGCATATTATTTGAACTTGGTTATAATATTGTTCTATACATCTATATGCTATCCATGTATGGTTGATCACATAGCTTTCTTCACATATGTCCAGTCTGTACTACTATCTTAAAGGATCTACACCTACTTAATGATGAGTGTATTTTTCGTTGACTGAACATGCTAATTGATCATATTGTGGTTTTTTTTAAAGTTTACTATAGGGATACTAATCACAGTTGCTACTTGTGGATTACTGTATATGCAAGTCCAGTTATGCAGGTAGGATCCATATGTTGTCCGTGTATGGTTGAACTTGTTTATAATAT